>CAJNDV010002058.1:86546-103308 GCA_905221635.1 Symbiodinium sp. CCMP2456
GTGGGTGGTTTGGAGGGTTTGGGGAGAAGAGCAACAAAGGCGCGGTGCCAGGCTGCCGGCATATAGAGTCTGCCAGCTTGGAATCTAGCATTAAAATCCCGATTCAGAATGGAGACTATGCTTTGATGGCAGCTGGACCATAGCACTGCCGGTGCCTGGTTGGGAGGCAGAGCCTTGCGCCTAGAGAGTGACCCTAGTGCTGATGAGATCTCATCCCGATCTATGCTCAAAGGCTGTTGTAGCTTGTATGTGCGAGTGGTGATGGTACTGGGTGTGCGGTATAGAGACTGAAAGTAGTTTGTAATTTCTTGTAGGGACTGTTCAGGAGTTAGGAGGCCGAGTTTGGGGTGCTTTAGGTGTATTGATCGTTTGGGAGTTTTCGGCTGAAGTTGATGCATGACCTTGTACACATGGGAAAGGCCTTTCGCATCCGCTGACAGAGCAGTGGCAATGAGCTCCTCGGCTTTAGCCTTTCGGTTCTGTCTAATTTGCTTGTTGAGACTCCGCTTGTATCTTTGATGCTTCGTCTCTGCTTGCCAGACACGGAGGAGCTCTGAAAGGTTCCTTCTGGCAGAGCGGAGTTGGAGTGCTGCCTGCAGTTGGCTGGTCCAGCTGACATTGTACATCCTGTCACACAGGCCTGAGAGACTAGCACGTAGTGCATGCTTACTGGCCCAGTAGTCTGCCAGGTTGGGGCGATCGGTGTGGATGGTGGCACCTTGCCTTTTGCGCTGGCAGGTCCTGTATGCTTCTACTAGTATGGCATCCACCTCTTCGGCCTGTGTGCCGGGCTGCTGAAGCTTGGACTCAGCCATAGCTTGAAAACGGCTCGCAAAGTCGGCATCTTGCAGGCTGCGACAGGCATCTTTGGCAGTGAGAGGCTGGGATTTGTGGGCTGTGTTGGGGATTCTAGGCATAGGTACTTGGAGGCTTATGGGGAAGTGCCGCATACCACTTTCTGCAACTACAGGTGCGGTAGGATCTACGTGGACCCGGAGGGATGCGATGTCGCATGGCTGGCGCATTAGCACATGGTCAATTTGGACCGGCTGGTCGCGATGATTGACATATGTGGCTGATGCACGTCCTCCTCTCTTCCATGTGTGTACAGCTATCAATCCCTGGCTCTGAACGTAGCCCTGAAAGACTCGTTGATCTTTGTGGGTTGAGCTACGGTGTGGGGATAGTCCTGGCCCTACATGAGGATGCATTTGGCTTAACTCAGAGTTGAAGTCTCCTAGCACGACAAGGCCGTTGCGTCTAGGAATGGAGGACGTCCAGCTGCGGAGGGCGGACCAAACACTTTCTCGGGCTCGCAGCAGCAGAATCTGTGGATCCTCTGACTGGTTTTGGTAAGCTTTCTTCTGCGGGGTCCAGGCATGTTGATAGACATTCATGATGTCTAGGGGCGGGTTGGTTCCTAGGCGTGTGTGCAGCATTCTGCCTGGGATGACTTCCTGATATTGCAAGGTAGGCTTGGGTAGGTTTGGAAACCGAATTAGGGTCATGACGCCGCTGGAGGTATCTCCTGCACTGCTGGAGACGCATTGCCATCCATGTCGAGTGAATTCATTGGACAGCGACCAGTGTGTCTCTTGCAAGCATACAACGCATGGCCTGTCATCTATGGCTTCTTGCCATTGCAGTAGCGATTCTAGCTTCAAGGCAGAGAGACCTCCACTGTTCCATGTGAGGACCCTAATGTCAGAAAATATACGGTCTTTCTGGACGACCGGTGAGGGCCTTTGGGGAGCGGTTTCCGGGGGCCGGGGCTGTGGTGGCTGTCTGGACACTAGAAGCTGTCCTCGGTACCAGGCTCTACCAAGTCTGCAAGCTCGGTTTAAAGCACGTCTGTATGAACGCTTAGCTATTCTGGACAGGTGCTCGGAGGTCACAGGGCCTACCGCCGTTGGACGAAGTCCTGTAGCCTGACCAGCCTGAACCTGCACTAGGAGGAGCAGTATGCTCAACAACAGTGTGGTAGGCTTTGGTAGGCGGGATTGCACAGGTGGATGCTGTTCTGGGGAGTAAGGGGATATAGCGGACTCAGTGTTTAAGTCCAGGCTGAGACTATCTAGGCTTGGGGCCATTCCTTGGGACATGGCAGTAGGGAAAATATGGTCGTCAAGGTTTGCTTCATGTCGGCAAATATCAGGGTTTTGGTCTGCTTCCGGGGGTCCGCGACCTGAGATACCCCCAACCCTCACGTCTACGAGTCTGTTGGCAAGCAATGTGTAAGCTTGACTCTCGTCTCCGGAATTGGGACCGGAGCGGCCCTCAAAAGCAATGCACGCTCGAAGTGTCTCCCTGGCACTACTGAAAAAGCCAAGTCCGGACGGGGAAGGCCTTGATGAAGGTCGACGAGGTCGATGTAGGCGGATGTAGCAGTGCAGCAGGCGCCTAAGCGTTGCTGGAAGGCCCCGCGGAGCCGTCCTCTTGCTTCTCCGCAATGCGCTTCTTCTTCGTCGGGGTCGAGGTGGCCTCCTGAACCTCCAATGCCGTAGGTGGCGTCTGCGGAGGTGCTGAAGAGCTCGGGGCCTCGATTGCCATTGTCTCGTCAGCTGATGGTATCGGTGGCTGTGCTGGTCCATCTGTAGACGAGCTAGCTCTCTCCCCTTGGCGTTCTTCGTCGGCAGCTTGTCCTGCGCTAAGCAGTCGTTGCTGTAGCTCATACTGAGCATACCATCGTTGGAACTTGCCGCGCTTGCGTAGGGGCAGCAGGGGCCAGAAAACCTGTAGTATCGCGTGGTACGGAAGGTAGACGGCCATATCCACTGCAATGCGGGCCATGGTTCTGGCCAGGTCTTCGGTTTCCATGTATCTCCTGAATCCCTGAAAGGCCAGCATCCCAAGGGTTTGGAGAAGTTGGCGCTGCCGCGGAGCAAAGGTTGTTCCTGTACTGAGTATCCAGCGAACATCATTGCGCTGGATGTCTCTTTCCAGGGCCGCTCGTAGGCCTCTGAAGGCATTCCGCAGGTGTGGCGCACGATGGTCCGGTAGCTGCTGAAGCGTTGCTTCAAGAACTTCTGGAGCTGGCTGGTTGTATTGAGACCTTCTGGCTGCAGCCATGCGTCCTGAGGTTCTTCTCCTATCGGAGCATTCCTCCACAAGCGTTTGCGCGTAGAAAAACCAACAAAGTTCCAAAAGGAGTCTGTTGCGAAATTCAGCCTGCGCGGGCGTGTTCCTCGGCAGGTCGTCCGGGGTATTGGCTGAATAGCCAAAGTCACTATCCTCTGTTGAAGTTGAGGATCCTTCAGCTGAGCCAAATAAAGAGCACTCAGAAGAAGGAGAGTGGTGCGCAGGAGAGCGAGGCATGGCATTCGTAGTTTGGCGGGAGATCACTTCCTTCCTTCTTGGGCCGAGACGCTTGCCTCTTCTGATGATGATGATGATGATGATGGTGACCACGATGGTGCGATTGCGATGCCCCTGCTGCTGCTGCTGCTGCTGCTGCTGCTGCTGCTGCTGCTGCTGCTGCTGCTGCTGCTGCTGCTGCTGCTGCGGCTGCTGCTGTTGCCTCTGCTGTTGCTTTGCTAGGTTTTGCGGCCTCATCAACATCGTGACCACTAACAAACTCAAAACATCCATGTGGAAGTCTAAACTGCTGTCCTCATCTGCCTGATAAGACGATGCAAAGGGTACTTGAGGCTTTCTCGCCAGGTCTGCGGCAAAACCTTGAGCTCTACCTGCAGTACCTTACGCATGCTCGTCGTCCTTCAAGCAAAGATTCGCCGACCGGCTTCACGGGCATCCGAACCTATGCACAGAGCCTACACACTTCCCTGCGGCACCTGAATAGTACTCAGCTGGTCTCGCTTCATCTTCAACCTTCCGAGAGTCAAGGTGTTCATGCGCGGCACGCATCAGCATTTCAACTCCCGGCATGGAAAACCGGGGGAGAGCGTGAGGACCTGGCTTTCCCAACTAGCAACAGAACAGATCGAGACCGATGACTCGTGACCGGAGACATGGCAAATGAACCCGGCCTGGCCAAAGTCTCCTTCTGCCGGGAGTCGAGGTCGTACCACTTGTCCACCACGAAGGGCACGTGCACACGGAAAACTTCAGGGTAGGGAAGTCAATGGAGGACAGGTCCGGACTGATCAAAAACGAACCCTAAATCCCGGCCTGCTGTCTTCGCTTTCTCTTCACTGATTTGGAGCTTCTCACGGATATGCTCCTGATCGCACGCATGCTCGAACAGCCGCCCTACATACATAGGTTCATCCATCCAGCCATGCATGCGAGCATTTTTGCATATACACGAACTAAACCTTGAGAAACCAACACAAGACACATACACTTCTTGTACATGCAAACCATACGAACAAATCTACATACATGCAGGGCACACTAACGATGCGATGCTACACTATAGCTTGGATGCTGGACTGTTGTGGTTCGAGGTAAAGCTTGTTGAGCATAACTCAATGTACGAGGATATCTGCATAAAATGTGCGCATATGGAAGCGGTCAGATTCGAGGGCTTCACTGTTTGGGTAATACCAAACTCAGATCATTGGTGAATTGTGAACTGATGGTCAGCCAATCGGCCCGGCTGCAGCAACTGTGCAGACCAACTACAGTAAAAGAAATGACAAGTACACAGCGAGGATATCATGATGATGAACCAATGGCACAGCTGGTACCGGTCAAACGGTCAGAGGCAAGCCGTGTGTCAAACCTTGTCGCTGATCGCTTCCCACCTTTGGTAATAGTTTCGTTGCGTGCAGCAGGCCAAAGGTGCTGCACGCCCCTGCACTCAATGTTACGAAGAACCAGAGGTCCTGGTCCTGATGGTTGGTCACACACACACACATATACATGTGTACATTTATGTATAGAAAGAGACAGATGAGCCTATGTGTAAAGAGCGAGATTCGCACATACCCATGTTTGTTCACACATGCACATGAATGCACACACACACACACACGCACACACATGAAGCGGAATACCCTGCTCACTTGATTCGCCTCCAACCTGTTGACACCTAGCCTTTTCTTTGCGTGTATTGTCGGAAGGAAACATCCAACAACCCGCCGTTCCCAACCCAGCTGCACCTCAATCGCACGAGTGAGGGACTGCTCGACCATGTGAAACTCCTGTGCCGCAGAGACTGCATCAACTTGAGCCTGGCCCAGGTTGGGACCTTGCGGCGCCTGATCGGTGAGCGAGAAGGGCCTTCCGGTCATATTGTCGCCCACCGGAAGATGAGTCAACCAAACCGTACGGTCGAGAAGAGGCATCGTCCTTAGCGGCCCCCCTTCCGCATCAGAGCTGTTCCAGACACGATTCCGATTCCGGGGTCCTGGCCGAGGATGCATAGCCGACCGTACACGCATGTGCACCTCAGTATATTTTTGCTTTTGTACCTCTGCCTGATCACCGGAATTCTAAAAAAAACAACGGGCGAGCCATCGCCTGCACGTAGGAAGGTCGCAGGTCCCCCCTTGTGAGTCTGCTGGTCACGAAGCAGACCATAACTTCTGGTTTATGACATCAAAGACACTCAGATGTTCCGCACAAGCAGGAGTTCGTGGCGGCACTGCACCATGCATTTGCAGTCACTGCAAACTCCAACAGATATCACTTATGGGAGGAGGCCCCACGACAAACACACTAACACTCTAACAAGAGAACATTCTGACACGGCCGACCCTTGCAGCGACAAACATGACCGAAGACACGTGCTGCCCTGGCCACATGCCCTTGGAGCAGCTGTAAGCCAGCATTGCACTGTGAGCAGACAAAACTGTCAACATATGTTATATCCACTTCGGCAGGGCCCAAAGTTAGCACGAGGCATCGTCGCTATCAGCGCTCGCTTTTTTGGAACGGACGCCCTGCTGCTGTTAAGGGTACCCGTTGGGATTCGCAGGGCTTCTGGAGTAGCATAGGCATCGCGGAGAAGAGTAGAGAGCCACCGCTCAAGGCAACTGCACACTGTACATGGGCAATAAGCACCATAGACCCTCTCTTAATAAACGCGTGAAACTGGGAAGCTTAACCTGCCGGGCCGCTATGCTCTGACGGTGACCTGGCGCCCATCCAGCTTGAAGTGAAAGTTGGGAAAGCCAACCAGAGCAGAGCCAATGAACCAAGGGCCTCTGGCTTCCTGGGGCACCTTTGGTGCTGTCAGGGAGTGGAAGCTGGCCCACTTGCTGCGGTGATGATGGGCCTCTGGCTTCAGGTTCGTCGGATACATGCCCCCAGCCAAAGGCCAGTCACTGCTCTTGGGGGAAAGCCGAGCACCCTTGAGGATCATGAACCAGATCTTGTTCACCTGCACAAAGCCGTGCACGGCTGCAGTGGCCGGCAGACCCCAGGATGTGTCGAATCTGGCCGTCGATTGCTCATCCGTGCGCGGTTGCTGCGGCAGCTCGTACTTTCGATGGAAGACATTGACAGCAAACTTGCTGTGAAGAAGGTCTGTCTCCGTCTCCAGGCGAGTGATGTATCCAGGCACGAAGTTCCGAATGTCTACCTCCACCGTGGACTCGTGCTCTGTCACATGCTGGATGAAGCCATCTAAAGTCTCGAGCCGACACCGTTCGGCCAATGAGGATCCTTTCTTCTTCGCTTCCTTTGGAGCTGCGGTAAGGATCTTGGTGAACAGCTGCTGTGCACTGGGGTACCCTGCAGCTTCACCCGAATGCCGGAGAGGTAGGTTCACCGTCTTCACGTTGAGGTCGTGCTCGCAGGCCAGCGTGGAGACAGGCTCTCCAAAAAGCTGCATCCACTCGGCTTCCTTTGCTGCAAGCTTGCGCTGCTCGGCCTCAGACAACTCCACGGGCTTTTCGACCAGGTCCTCTGGCGTAACCCTGACCTGGCAAACTTCCATCAAGGTTCCCTTTGCCCTATTCCGCGGCCAAACAGCCTCGTGGACCTCGCTCTCCTGGCCACTCCGTCGGACAATGAGCTTGAATGGAACATCCGTGCCATCGCGGTTGTTGAAGTTGTTGACCTTCATCACGAAGGTTCCAACTTGGTTCAGTGAGATATTCTCGGCCGGGTTCTTCTCAACCTGTGAAGCGTTTGCATCAAAGTCAAGGCAGCAGCTCTCTACGTTCTTCTTTCCGTAGTAGAGCTCTGTCCCTTTGACCCAGGTGTGCAAGTCCAGGTCTGACTTATGAGGGTTTCCATCCAGGCCCCAGACCAAAGTTACGGTGCAGAGTGACTTCACTTGCTTCTCCCGCAACAACTCCGCCACACGTGAGACCATGTAGGTTTCTGGATTGCTTCGGTCGTCCATCATAGCCACAAGGCCCTCCAGGTTGGCAGCTGTGTCCATAAAATCCACTAGATTGCTAGCCTGCTGCATGTCCAAGTGCACATTTCCATGGGACCGTCCTGTTAGCATCGCATAGATCATCACATGGAACTTTTCATGGAAAGCAAGCTTGTCCCAGCTTTTGCCATGAGCTTCAGCAACAAAGTTCACCGCCCATTGGACAACAGCCCTCCAGTGGTCCGGGCGCACCAACCGGGGAAGAGCATCCTGCATGATTTTCAACGAAGCTGGGTCATCCACCAAGCGCTGGAATCGGTTATCGAAGGAGCCGTTCAGGTATAGCTTGAGATCCTTTAGCCTCTGAGACAATCCAGTATCCGAGAGCTGGTCGCAAGTGAAGTGCATGTGGCTGAAGGGTCCAACTTCGATGGGATACTCCTTGACAAAGTCCTCGTCAATCACAACTGCGGTAAGCTCAGACACGTTCTGGATCGTCTTCCACTGCTTCTGGCGCAGCTTTCGGAGTGTCTGCACATTTGGTTCCTTCACATCGCTGAATGCGAGGAATGATCCGCCGTCGCCCATCAACTGCACGAACTTCGGCATGCGGTGGATGCAGGTGTTGCACCGTCCAGACAGGTTGGATGCACAGAGTTTGCTCTCTGCTTTTGGTAGGGCTTCCCGAGGCTGAAGGCAGAAGAACAACTTCTTGTTCTGCACCTCCACTGCGCAAGCCTTCATCGCAGTGCTCTTGATCTTTTCGTAAGCTTCGTTGCACGCGTCGTCGAGTTTGGGGACCTCCACGACCTCCCAACCCTCATCGCCAGAGCCAGCCATCCCTGAACGCGTCCGACGCTGATGATGAGCACACGTGAAAGCAGAACACTCGAGCCGCACGATTTAGCAACGACAGTTTCGGTTGCACGATTTACCAGCCGCACAGAAGTCTCAGCTGCGGACCTTCATCCGTTGTGTAAAGATGAGGACCACCACACCGAACACCGTGGCGAGAAGGCCTCGGAATTTGCGAACAGTGCTGTCCGCTTGCCGCATGCATTCATGCAAAGATGTTACATGGATGAACTCCGTGTCTATCTATGAATGTATGCAGCGATGCTTCTCTCCAGATGCTTGTGGATGTGAGTAACCGGATGTACACACATGTTACATGCATGCATCGATATCCAAGCATGTATGCTGCGTCCTTTTCCCATACGCACGCTGCGATTCCTGCAGACATGACGTGAATCACGACTGCACCTATATAAGATATAAGACATATTAAGCAGTGCATATTCTATATTAGGTTGCTATATACTATATACGAACCGAAGGCTCAAGTGGTGCCATGGCCAGGCCGCCGACAGAGCAAGCAGATACCATCAGCACTAATGTCCTGCAACGCTGCAAAACACACTACGGGTTTTTTTTTTAGGGCACCAATGACAACAAGGACACTAACCATCACCATAACGATAAGACTACCACTTACACCATCAACGACAATAACAATAACAGTAAAACCGTCGAATAATCAAGTTCCTAATAATAACAATAATGAAAATAAAACGAATGTCAATAATAATAGTAATACCACTACTAGTAATACTAATAGCAATACTAATCATAACAATACTAACAATGGTATTAATAACAACACCATAATAACAGTAGAAACAATAACAACAGTGATAATTGTGTGCATTACTAAAACAGTCATAAAAGCTAATGATGATAGAAATAATAGTATTAATACTAGTAGTAATAGTAATAAGATTGTGAATAGTAAAAATTAGCAATGAATAATTAATAACTTATTATGAGTCATTAATAATTAATAACTAATAACTAGTAACTAATAAATAGTAACTAAAAATTAATCATTAGTAACCATTAGTTAATAACTAATAATTAATAACTATTCATTAAGAATTAATAAATAATCCTTTTTTACTTAGTAATTAATAGTTAATAATTAATAAATACTAATCAATAACTACTAATTTCTGACAAATAAGAGTAATTAATGGTTAATAAGTTAAAAATAACTAAAAGTTCGTGATAAATATTTAATATTTTATAGTTAACAATTAATAATTAGTAATGAATAAATATTGATTTAAGATTAAAAATAAGAATAGTCATATAGAATAGGAAGCCGTACATTCTTTTATGTTTCTGATTGGTTGATTTTGGAGCCCTGTCTTTCAGATCAATACATGTGGGTTTAGAAATCCAGGGTACCCTCAAGTCCGGAAACTCGCTGTTTGACTGCAACACTAAGATCCGAATGTGTGTCTGAAGCGGCGCTGTCGCTGAAGTAATATTAGAAAGTATACTAACAACGACAGTGACAAGAAAAGCAACGATAGCGAGAATGGTAACAAAATTATGAACAGTCATGTTGCTCCTTTGCCAGTGAGATCCGGCCCCGAGGACCGCCGAGCAGAAGGGGCTGCACCTTGCGACCAGCACTTACGGTTTATGGTTTAGGGTTTCGGGCTTACGAGGATGTGCAAAGTCAGCAGCTGCCATGCACGATGCCTACGGTTGTCAAAGCTTACAGGACTGGAACTGACAACAACATCGAGACAACCAGAGGCAGCATGTCCCGAAAGTGCTTCGAGTAGCGAGTGACAACAAACATGACTTCATCTGTCCATACATCCATCCATCGACGGTGCATCCACGCATCCATCCATCCATCCATCCATCCATCCATCCATCCACCCATCCACCAATCAACCCATCCACCCATCCACCCATCCACCCATCCATCCATCCATCCATCCGTCCAACGGTTCATCGATTCGCACTTGCATGTATTCATCCGTTCATCCATGCGCACATACATGTGCCTGTCCATCTATAAGATAGGAAGGCAGTGAACCCAAGAGTCTAAAGACCTTAACTCTAGAGCTGATTACCCGGCAGCGCCTCCTTGGCGACCCCTTGGCCCCAGAACAACTAACTTGTGATTTCAATGGTCCTTGCACGTAGCGCAACGGTCTAGTCAAGTCTACTCCATGCCTGGCTGCGCTACCAGATGCAAAGTTTTGATTTGAATGTGTGCGTGTGCATGTGTGTGTAAGTGTATGCGTATACATATATATATATATATATATATATATATACGTGCACATATCTGTATACGTTTAAAGTAGGATATAAGTGTTTCTGTTGCAGACCCCCAAGCCGGACAAGTGTTCAATCGGGATTTCCTGCAGACTGGTTTCTCTCCAAAGCTGTCCAAACAAATGAAGAGTAAGAGTCATTTCAGAGTAAAGCTGCCTCACGGGACTCGTTGTGCTTGCCAAAGCTGGCAAAGGCACTAAGATGACTCAAGTTTAGGGTTGAAGGGTGGCCTGAGGGATGCAATTAGCGACCGTTTAGACATCTTCTCTGCCGGCACCGGCTGGCATGGGTCAGCTTTAAGAAAGGCGAAACCGAGAGGGTTGGAAATTAGATTGGATCGCACTAATTGAACTGAAACAACGAGAGGGTTGTCGTTTCCAGGCCAGCATGCGGCCCATGTATTTACGACGTGCAGCAGCTCCCGCTTGCCCTGGCCCGTACGTTTGTGTCATCCCCACCGCCTCCACAAAAAACAAAACTGGAAAAGACCGTAGTCACACTTGCGGGAAAATCTGACAAATACAAGCTCTACGGTCAAAGAGGCACACCATCACCAACTGCAACAGCAAAGCCAAGGTTGCGTCAGACAAGAACGACGACCACGACGACGTGGACGACCACGACCAAGCCCTACGTCCTCCACCCCATGACGAGTCAGACAGCTCTAAACTAAACTCGCTGAGCGCGGGACGCCCCAGTGAGGAATCACAAAAAAAGCAGAGACAACGGTCAGCGTCGTACACATCCTTGGCCGGGCACACATGCGACAAGAGCAGCTTCCGCCTGCTTGGGCATACAAATCTTCTGAGATCTGCAGGGTGCAGAACTGGAACTTGCGAAACTTTCAGCTGCCCCACCTAAGCCCTCCTTCTGTCTTTCTTTGACCAGGCTCTCGCTCTCTTTCTCTCGCCCGCTGTGTCTGTCGGTCTGTCCGTTAGAGGCTGTCTAGGGGTAGTTGCCCTCGCTCCTCGAAGATGCAGAGTCCTACATGTGCCCTCACCGAGGTGCAGCAGAGAAACTCCGCCGAAATGCGAAGAAATATCAGATAGTTGAGAGCCTAGGCAGTCAGGAACAGTGTAGCCAACCTGTGTGTCAGCCCTCCCAAATGCGCCCTTCTTCTTTGTTGGTGTGCTGAGAGCCATGTACCACATGTACCGCAGAGGCCCTGACAGTGCCATGGAACCTCAGGTAGCAAGCCGTCCCTGACCCGATGAATATCTCAGCCCATGGGACTCACCGAGCGCAGCACGTAGGGCCGAGAAAGGCCGAGGAAAACTCAAAGGCGTTTCGACTGGTGTACTCGCCGCAGTCATCGTTGGCCAGCAGCCTCCACGGAAATCGAAGGGGCTCGATGCAGCCAATCCCAAGCAGCGATGTCTGTATTGCAGTATACACACACACATGCATGTATGTGTATGTGTATATATATATATATACACATACACATGTGTGTGTAAGATTAAGCATCTATGTATCTCCGCCCATATGTACATGTGCAGATGCACACATATCTGCAAGGACCGACATGACTGTGATGTACGTATGGGTATACGTATATATGTATATAGGTGTGTATGTGCATATGGACATGCTTATCGTGCATATATCTAAGTCTGTGCATACGTACACATGTATAGATATAAAAATACATGTATATATGCATGCAAATTGTGTATCGATGGCATCGGCCTCGAATTCTGGAACGTATCATGCTGTGCTGTCGATGCAGCTATGTAAGTATCTGCATGTATATATTCATGTATCTATGCACCTATGTATGTCTGTATCTATGCGTCAATGCATCTATGTACCGATGTATCTATGTATCTCTGTACCTATCTATCTATCTATCTATCTATCTACCTATCTCACTAACTATCTACCTATGTATCTATCTACCTATCTATCTATCTATCCATCTATCTATCTGTCTATCTATCTATCTGCCTATCTACTTGTTTATCCATCTATCTATCTATCTATCTATCTATCTATCTATCTATCTATCTATGCATCTGTGTACATAATAACATAGGTACGTAGGTAGGTACGTAGGGAGGTACGTAGGCGGCAGCCAGGCAGGCAGGGTAGGTGGGTAGGTAACTGGTAGGTAACTGGTAGGTATGTATGAATGTATCTATGATCTCTTATCATGTCCTGGTTGTGGCTCGAGGAAGATCCGCACTGATCTGTTTCGGAGCAATGATGCTAGTCTGCCGATAGATGCCGCGTTGTACCGGGGAGCGCGTATCCGGCTAGTCCGCAAATATCACCACCTCGGTGGCATACTTCATTGGGGTGGGGGGCTGCAGCCACAACTCCGTGCCAGGATGGGACAGGCTTGGCAGGCTTTCCGCAAGAATAGACGGCAGGTCTTTGGGTCACCAATTGTCACTTACGGAGAAAAGTCTCTGCTCTTTGGGTCATTAGTCGCATCCACCCTGTTCAGTTCTTTGGCGGATAAGGAAACTCTTGTGGTAAGTGCCTGGAGATAACACGTTTGCGAAGCACTGCTCAGGCCTGGAAATGCCTCCTTGAGGAGGCGTTATCACAGATTCCCATCCAATGGGTCGGCTGGCAACGATGTATCGCCGACTTTCTTGCAGGAGTCGACTTTGCCGAGTGGTTGGTCCCACAACCTGTCACCAGGGTCCAAGACCCCTGCACCTTCCGGGATGCTTCGACTCTCCTTTGGTTGAGTCTCGACTTATGCCTGTTCTCGCCGTACGACAAATTCCTTCCGGGGCGTCGTGTCTTAATTGCGCAGACCTCTTTCTTATGGGGTCGGTCGGTTATAGGCACTTCTGACTTTTTGTCACATGTTCGTTGCTTTGAGCAGCCCACGTTCCTGGACTTCCCATCTTGGATTTCCACCACTGGTTCGTCCGTTTTTGGGCTTTGCCTTCAGGGCCTTCCGACCTCTTTGGCAGGATCTTTGTAAGCCCCTTCGGTGTTTTAGCTGCAGCGGAGTTCGGTTCCTACCTGTTTGGCGGTGTTGCTGACAATGGTTCCGGAGATATCGCAAATAGTTCCTGAGAGTTTGAAAGTGGTTCCACAGCCCCTCATTGCACCCATAGGCAAACAGACCGCCAGTAGCTCCAAAGCATACCAGAGGTAGATCACTCCTCTCACAAGATCGGCCAAAAGCCTTAGCTTGGAAACCGGTTAATCTAAGGTATACGGGGTTCCAGCTGTCCTTGCTGTACCTGAGTCTTGTTGCCCGACGTTTTGCTCCAAGAGCGAGGTACAGCGGCTTTCTTTGCTTGCAAGCTTCCCATCTCCGGAAACCGCTTTGAACTGTTTCACCGCTTTAACAAGTGCCAACAGGCTGCATCCGACATGGATCCTGCGCCTTGAAAGTGAAAGTGTAAGTGATGTATGATCTGTGGAGCAGGACACATAGCACCGTCGTGCCTCCGGGAAGCCTCTTGCAGTCCTCCCGACTCGTTGCTGGGCTTCCTTGGGAGGAGTCTTGGGACGATGCAGGGGATTCAAAACTTCTACACGTGAGTCTGCCATGGTGGTGACTTTGCGCCTCCGTACGTGTCGGCACCATCTCTTCAGGTGCCAAACGGCCACGCCTGCAGCTTGGCTCGCGAGCAGCATTTGGCCTGTATCCCTGTAGTCCTGAAAACGCTCAGTATATTCATGACAACTTGTCCTAAAACTGCATCATGCTGAACTCCTGAGCAACCGGCCAGTTGCAAGCGTAATCACGTTGAGGGCAATGCTTTGGCCCATACCAACCTCAGAGATCGGGCTGCTGGCTTCCAAGACTGGAATATCAACATCATACAACAAGCTTTCCCACGATCTCGCTCTTTGCAACAGGGCGGCTGTGACTGGCGGCTGTGCATGATCCTCCAGCCACTGCTTGATGTTTGTCCGTGTCGTGCTCGCCTGCAGAGGATGTCATCGGGATTTTGCGCAGGAGCTTCGGGAAAGCCTGAAATCTGCGAAGGAGAGATGAGCTTCGAGAGCTTCGTTTCAACATCTGGAAAGGAAGGCCCTCGGCCTCCATGTCGCCCGCCATGATTTGGTATCATCCCGAAGCGGCGAGAGAGGACTGCGAGTAACCGGTGGAGCCTGCTAGAGCACGAGCTCCGGTTGGCATGTCGCCGGTATGCTAAACAAGACAACTTGCGAAATCCTGCAGGCCTATGAGGACCTGAGCATGTCCAAGTTCAGTCTTCAAGCTCACTGAGACAAGTCATCGAGATTAGCAGTGGCACGGAAGTCGAGCTTCGTGTACAAGCATGCTAGGCTGCTGCGCAACTGAAACGGCTGTCGTCCGGAGTCGTGGTGTCATGGGAGGAGAAGCAGAGCCATTCCCAAACCTGCAGACCTATCAAAACTTACATTGTCTGTCTGACGATCAACTCTCTGCATCTATCTGACGGTTTGCTCATCCGCGCAGGTATCTAGACTTGGTATCATGTACCTACCTATTCACCTGTCTGTTTAAATTCTCTGCCTTGTCCTGTGTAACCACGTTCTCCATACTATCGCTGTCCTGTCTTATCTGTCCCGCATGTTCGGCCTTGGCGCATTTGTTTTTCTAGCTGTTTTGCTTCTCGCTGACGCCTTCCTTTCGTATGTTGATAAGGCTTCTAATGTCTTCTGGCGTCTCGTCCAGCACCGTTCTGCCTTTCAGTTCATTAATTACTTCATAGGATCATTCATGCATGTATCCATCCATCCACCCACCCAGCCAGGCAGCCATCCATCCATGAATTCAATCGATAATTCAGCCAATTTATTCAATCATTCAGCCAGCCAGCCAGCCAGCCAGGCAGTCAGTCAGTCAGTCGTTCATTCCTTCATGCCTTCACTGTTCCCTCACGAACTGGTTCATGAGTTCATGGATTCCTCTGCTCACTCGCTCATGTTGTGTTTCATTCATCAGCCTAGCCCCTCCATCTCGTTGAGACATTTGGTGGTTCATTTGTTGATAGGAAAGTTTGTTGCCAATGTCCTCGTCCACATCCTGAATGTGGTTGCCGACGCCAGCCCATGCAGACGACATAATGCATAAATCCACTGTCACTTCAATGCAGGGGGCTGGATGAGGAAAGTAGTTCAGTTCATCTCTCTGCACACGCAGCTAGTTCCAACTTTGCTTTAAGCTATGTGCACTTCCATGTGTGGCTGAGCTAGATGGCTCTGTTCTTCGGGTTTGCGTGCCGTGGCTCTCCACACATGCAAGCCGTCTAGAAGACGCATGTACACATGCATGATATTTGCATGCCTGTGCTTGCGCATGAGCACATGCATGAACTTGGCATGCGTACCCCATGCATGAACGAAACCAGACAAGTGATCGTATACAGTGTTTCCAGCCGGCAGACAATGGGTCCTCGAGGCTTTGCTCACTCTATCACCTGACTCTCCGAAGGCATACAGGCTGAGTAAAGCTTAGATAACAATGCACTCTGCCAGGAGAAGTCTCCACAAAGCCCTGGAGCCCCTTGTCGGCCATCCTTCCTTTCCTCTTTTGAGCGGATGGATGGCCGCACCGTGCTGTCCAAATGGCAAAGTGTGGGCCCGAGCACATACAGTCTGCCATTGATGCGCTGCTTAATACAACACGAAGATACAGTGCGAAAACCATGAGGGAAGAAAAACGCTTTCAACTACGACAATAGGAGATCTTACCGAGATGTCTAGAAGCATACATGCCTCTGCCTACCGAGCTGTGCACGGCCAGCATGGGAAAACCACATACATAAAGCCTGAGCCTCCTTAGCTGTCATACCTCCACTTTGTCCATCTGGGCAGTTGAGCAAGTTCGGAGTCCCCGGCATTGATAACTCATGAGGCTTACGATACAGCTATCACTAGACCAGGAGCCAGCAAGAGCTACTCGACTGAAAGCAGATGCGTTTCTACCATAGACACGGCTTCAGCCGACATCGTCGGGGATTCCAGGTTCTAGGTAAATGCAAACAAAGTCTTTCCGCTTCTCCTTCAGAATGTCAGCCAGCGCAACCTCGAAGGTTAGTTAAACTCCTGCCCATAGATGAAAACGAATACTTCTTCTTGTAGAATTGACATCCTTTGAACAAAAGAAAACAGAACCGTCTCTACGAAGAGCAATTGTTGGGTGTGAGAAGTCATTGAGAAGCGCTGTCGCCTAGACGCATCACCGGTTGGCATCGATCTTGTTCCAGACCTGGGCCAGACATGACTACTTTGAAAGACAAGCACTCTTGTCAGCCCCGCTTGCACAATGCGTGACTTTCAAAAAATGTCATGCACATGAACAGATCAGACAACGGACTGCAGCAACGGCACGCTCTCTACACCGAACGGTTTACTTCACACTACACCTATGCTGTAGCCGAAAATCTAAGGAACTCTGAGCTTGGTATGCTTGCAGCCAAGGCTACACCG
>CAJNDV010002059.1:2345-13466 GCA_905221635.1 Symbiodinium sp. CCMP2456
AATCGATGTTCGGAATTTGCAGGAAGTCTCCTATCTGAGAATCTGAGATGCCACCGGTGAGGGCTCTTGCAGGGCGGAGTTCTTCAGTGCAGCGAGCTCAGGCGAGCACCGAAAAGGCTTAGTGCAAAGACAAGCAGCTGACTCGGACGACATATGCCTGTGCGCCAGAGACCCCGTCAAGCACATGCTCGATTCGACCATGACAAAGAAGAGATGAAGTGAACTATGCGACCCCTGCAGCATTTTCCGCGACAAATACTCAAGCACTGAGAGCATGTTGTTTTGTTCCTGTTTGGAGGTTTCAGTTTGTTAGGGATTGCTGGCATCCCACTGTCTTCGCAACTCAGTCGGAGTGGCTGGAGAAGTTGCTCCAGCAGCTCGCTGCGCAG
This sequence comes from Symbiodinium sp. CCMP2456, assembly GCA_905221635.1. Classification (NCBI taxonomy): domain Eukaryota; class Dinophyceae; order Suessiales; family Symbiodiniaceae; genus Symbiodinium; species Symbiodinium sp. CCMP2456. Next base: position 2,735 of record CAJNDV010002059.1, read on the forward strand.
CTGCAACTGAAGGTGCTGCTTGGAGAGCTGGTGAGAGGTTGAGCACACAAAGAGAGCGAGGTCAGTTCTGTCCTTTGCCGCAATCGGCCTAAAGGCGAAGTTTTCAACAACCTGCTCTGCAAACCCAGCAGAGACCTACTTCTACCTGTCTTCGATTCAACAAGCTCAGTCTAAGACTGCCTTCCATTCGACAGCTGGGTGCTTCTTTCGGTGCCACGTCAGTCTGATCGTCGGCACGGTTTGGTGGACCTACTGATCTTGGGGGCGGCTCATGCAGGAGATTTGCTTTGCTGCGACGCCGCACTGATGCACTGCCTTCCCCATTGACCCGGACAAGCCGGCCCCCTTGGGCGGCTATGACTGTGTCAGACGGCACGGAGCCTCAAAGGGAAACACAACAGATTTTCAAGGGCCATGTCTTTCAATTTAGTTTCAGCGGCAGGCCTGAAGAAAGCTTGCAGCCACCTGTTCGACCGATGGCAAGACTGATGCTGCAAAAGTGCAGGCTGCAGCTTCTTCTGAACCTTCCTGTATGTAGGGACCGGGGCCACGGATATTCATGGACCCGCTTCAGTGAGACAGCGAATTCCACTGCAGAAGTTTCCGATTTACTCACTTGATACAGAAGCTCCCCTGAAGGATGGGCTCCGCTTACAGCCCAGCAGCTCTTCGAGGGAGACGTCCCGGCTCTAAGCCACCATGTCCAGGACTCTGGCATGGCCGCTGCAGCGCCTTAGCCCAGCATAGCCCGTTCCAGGCCCAGCCCCCACTGCGCAAGGTTTTCTTAACTCGGCCTTTTGCCTTGCTCCCTTTTGGGGTTTTTTCGGCTCCCCCTTTTCATGCCTCTCGCTGGCCAGCGGTGCGAGACCCTGGCCTTGGCCCCTTCCAGCGGCTGAGCTGCTCATGAGGGCCTTTGAGCCGGCGCAGACCCCATGTCGCAGAGGCTTCCATTAGCTGAGATGCTGGCGGCACTTGCCAGGATGTGCGAGGCGGCGCATTGGGCAGTGACTCAGGTGCACGTGCTCAGTGCATGTCTCGCCCTCGGGCGCATCCGTCAGCCACCAGGCCCAGGTTCTGTGACGCTTCGGCGTCGGCAGCATGAGCCTGCAATCTCGCCCGGCGCCCGGCGCATCACATGTCACATTGCATGAACTAGGCAGGCCAGGCAGCACTCGCAGCTCTTCGTGAAATGGTTTTCTCAGCACAGAATTGGGCAGGGTGCACCAACTCCACACCGTTCCAAGAGACCTGTATTTTGCAGGAGACCTGGGCCTGCTCGGCAGAGCTTGGGTGCAAGATCCTGAGCGCTTCGCGCCGTCAGCGCACTCGCCGATTCTGTGGCCAATCAGTGTGCCGATGATGTCACCAGCTCGGTGCCCAAGCTGAGCTGGACCTGCTGCACCTGAAGCTGCCAACCATGCAAAGCCGCGAAAAAGCCAGCACAGTATCATTCATGCCAAAACATGGTTGCCGCCGTCTTCGCCGCGATAAGTGCCTTCCACTTCGTCAGAAGAGCTGCCGGAAGTGCCCTCATTTGCTGGCTCTGCGCGCAGTCAACCCACAATGGAGACCAATTCGCAGTCGCCCCTTCCGTCACCAGAAGAAGGCGGGACCCTGACTGATCCCGGAAGGAGAAGCTGAGCCTCTGCCTCCGCTAGCACCCTAGCACCCCGTGCTCTCGCCAAACACCGCCGGGTTTGAAGAGACGAGAGGGGAGCGTGAAGAGCGTTAAGATATGGTGAGTGCTCCGATGTGTCGTCATCAGGATGCGTGAGATTGAGAAGACTGAGGACCACTTGGCACCACTTGAGATGGACTGTTCCTCGGTCAGCGGCGCTGTCAACAGCTCCGCACAGAACCCTGCATGTGTGGTCTGGTACACCGGAGGCACCCATGCCACAACTGTGAAGTGTGATAAGTGCGATTCCCGGGTGAGTGCTGGCTTGGTGGACCCACTGGTACTCTCTATTTACCAAGCCTCCTTAGGCCAGTGGCTCGTGTGCCTTCGCTTCTCACCATGGGCCGTTCGCGCGGCTCCGCCAAATCGCTGCGCTGTTTCTGCCTTTGCACATGGCACCACGAAAAGATCAGGGCATGTTGTGCTAGGCACACACGTCTTTTGCACAGCTCATTTGTCCGGATTCGCTCTCTGTCAAGTCAGACATGCACACAGGAGGTGTGCGTACGCCGTAGGTCCTGATGTTGTTCGGTCTGCTGTTTTGACAGCTGTGGCACTACCCACTCCCCCCACAGAGGGGGCCTTTCTGCTTGCCGCATGGCTGAAGGCCCTGCTTGCAGCGAAGGACTCTTCCAGTCGTGTGGTCTTGACAAGGCCGAGAGAGTACGATTTGCCATGCACGACGACGCAGCAACCCCGTAGCTTTCGAGGATCTCACAGGCAGCTGAAGGGTAAGGGCATGAGCCTTGAGAGCTCGCGTCTAAGCATCAATGTGTTACGGTTCGCTGCTTTCCCTGAGGCATCCGTTTCAATCCAGACACCTCCCAAGCAAGACGTGAGGGCGATCAACGGTCCCTTCCAGAAACACTGCTGCCTGGCGATGGCTATGGCCGTCACAACCGACGAGTTCGACAGACATGCGGTCTTAGCCGTGGATCACCTGACGCCGAGCATCTGGGCACAGCTGCTGGCTGCAGTCGTCCGGATTTCTGCTCGAGGCAACACCTTAAGTGTTGCCGTCTTGCACACTCTGCCAAAAGATTGCCAAACTCCACCAAAAGGAGCTGAGCTGTGCTTCACTCCGAAGTTTGCAAGCTGCAGCCGGCACCGATTCTCGGAGTGTCACCCGGTCATTCCGATCACGCTTTTCTGTTTCAGAACTTCCAGCGCCAGCGGCAAGGCAAACTAGCTTGGACCAGAGGTTCGCTGAAAGCCTCGGCCTTGGCCTGCAACTTCCACAAATGCAGCCTATGCGATTGCGAAAGCCAGATCTGACCGTAGGAGTTGCTTCTGGGGCTCTCGCCTTGAGGCCGACGGAGCGCTGGACACCCCCTACACCGTGCCGCTCCAAGCTTGAACACGCATGCAAGGCAATGCTGCATCGTTGAGAACTGCGAAGTACGGAAAGCGAGCGAAGCTCTGCAAGCCCTTGCAACAGATGAAGTTGTGGTAAGAGCGCAGCTTGGTAGCCGAACGCTCCGTGGTCCTGGCATAGACTACCGAAGCATACCTTCAGACACGCTCCTTCTAAGCTCTTTCTACTGGCGTAACCCCTTCTTGAACTTGCGAGACACAGATGGGACGAGAGTACACGCAGCTGCTGCTTCAAAATGCCACTTGAATGGAAAGATTTTTGGGTAGCCCTGTTCTCAAGGTATGTGGAAGCTTGGGTTCGTGGGATTCGTGGGAAGCATGATGCGGTCGTTAGTCAGTCTGTGGCCTTCCGCGATCTGCTGTGCCTGCCCATTGTCACGCCTAGTGGGCCTAGTGATATATAGTCTAGATTTTGATTGCGATAGCGGGATCAGCCCAGCAAGTTACTGGCTTCGAGCTGACTTTCTCTTGCCTTGCCTAGAATGTCAGGGCAGGCAAGGTCTTGCTGGGTTGCCCACAGCATCTACAGCATCGGCTACCCGATGCCAGTACGGCACTCCGCGTGCAAATCTCACGGGCTGCCGGCAGAAAGCTTCCATGCCGTGTTCGTCCTGCACCAGCCCACGCAGGCGATGTGTACAGCGCTGTGCAAGTGACACGGCGCTTTGGCACTGTGATCTTCGACAACTTTTCTCTGCCCTTTCCTGCTCAATGCCTGCAGCTGAGACGGAGATGGTACCGAAAGCAACTCCATGATGCAGCCTGGCAGTCCTAAGCAGATGTATGCGCTCTGCTCTTCGCAGCACCTGTGCGAACCCGGCGTGTCTTCTAGCCTGCAGCGTGCCGCTTACACGTCACTTGTACGCCGCCATCCGAAGCTTGCGCAACCGGCGGCAACAGCGCACTGAGCACCGACCTTACCTAAATCGCCTGGATTCGGCCATGTTGAACCAAGAGAAACCCTCTGTAGGTCAATGATGGAGTCATAAGACGGCTGCGAGCGCGGCCGAACAGTGTCCCACGTGACGTGTCGACACCCGTGCTGTGCTTGGGCCACGCATCCACATCAAGATGGGTCATGGCAACGTTTTCGGGGAATCCATCCTTCTGCCTAAAAGCAGCCTTCAGCCAGATTAGTTGAAGATGTTGAAGCCGTCGACAGCACCTGCCAGCAAGCCCGACGGGTGTGCTCTGGCACTTGGCCGCTCTCAGTCCGTCGACACCGCTCTTGGTTTTTCGTTCCCCTCTCTGTCGCCAGGCCAAGCCCAGCTGGCCCAGCTCGTGTCGAAGTCGCAACTCCGCCGGAAAATTAAAAATTGTCACTTCACTCTGCAGTGCGCAGCCGCGTGCGGGTTGGACCTGTGACCGGACGCCCACCAGCCAGAGCCGGCAGCGTCTCATTCCAGACATGCGAGCTCTCAGCATCTACAGTTTCGGCATGGACGCTGTAAGCTGGATCCACCAACAATGTTCGCCTACCAGTACCTTCATTGATCCGGCTGGGTGCATCGTTTGCTGCAAGAAGCCAAGCGCGATGTACCGAAATCAGAGCTTGGTGTGTAGTGACGTTGATGGCTGGAGGAAGCTTTTGCGGGTGCAGCCGTTTCACAGTGAACCTGCAGGCTGTATCCTGAGCGTGGTCCAGCCGCACAATCCTCCAGTGCCTATGCCACAGGCTATGCAATTTAACCACTTGCACTTCAGGCGTGTCTTGCCCAGGGGCACCCAGCAGTGCCAAGCACTTCTGGATACGAGCCTTGTCTCGGCCGTCACCTCTAACTGTATCAAGCTATTGTGCTTCAAAGATTCTCCTGGTGCTTTGTTGGAATTCCCACCGCGGACATGTGGATTTGCCGTTCTCGCATTGCGACTGGAGCGAGGAGTTTGCCGATTGGGCTGTGCTGCCCGCAAGTGCTCTGGCTGTCCATGTGTAGGCGTGGAGACACGTCGGGGCATGAGCCCCAAACAGTTTGTTGCCTTCTCCTCAGCCCAGGACGTCCAGTAGCGTCCTGCACGGGATGTCTATTTCCAGGTGCCTGCTGCTTCTAAGGCCGGGCTCGCGTCCACGCGAAGTCGCTGCTCCGGGGCTTCGTCGAGACTTGCACCATGCTGTGCCCTGCGTGGCTTCATGGTGACTGAGGCGTCGTGGTCGCTGCGGCCCGAGCCTGCTTCGCCTGGGACTTGCTGCGTGCTGAGGTTCGCGAAAGCTCCAGTGCCGAGTGCACGCCTGACACTGCTTGAAGGCGAGGGGAAGGTAGGGCAACTGCTGCAGGCGCTCGCTTCCCGACCAGTGCTGCGGCAGCAGGTGCTCAGCCCGGAAGCAGTCGTAGCCGTCCGCACCGTCCTTCAGCGGCTGTGGACTGGCACAGGTCGTCGTCGCCAGCTGTGTCCCTTTTGGCAACCTCTAGCGTCGGTTCCACCTGTTGGCAGTTGAGCTACTTGCGACCGCGCAGAGAGAGGTGACATCTTGCAGTTGCTGCCTCTCTGCTAAGTTGCGGGCAGGCCACTTCCACATCATCGAAGCCCGACCGATAGATTCCGACAACACGCTCAGCCTTGCACTTCGGCCTTATACTCACTTGGACGTTGTCATCGCACGATTTGCGTTGACGAGGGTCCCCTTTGCGGGCTTTTGCACGTACATGGATTTCCATTAGCATAGCCTGCCTGCTTGCTGCTGCAGAGTTGTTCGCTCTACCGAGCAGCTGCAAGGCGAACGTCCGAAAGGCAGAGTGCACGTACGGTGGCCGACAAACGCGGCTCTGACGCCCCGATGTTCAAGCTGGGACGCAGGATGATTACCCTTAGCATTTCCAGTCGCGGAGGAGGCTGGGGCCCCTGGGAAGTCGGCCTCAAACGCTCTGGCCGTCACAGCATGCGAATGCCGCGCATCAGGGCTGCCTGGGCGGGGACTCAATCATCCTGCCCTCGCCTTGAGATAGTGCTTCGCACCGGGGTGAACTCTGCAGCGATCTCTACAGCATGAAGGTAGCGCCGTCTCGCAAGATCCTCTTGACCAGTGCTTGGTAACAGTCTGCCTGCTGTTGCACAGTTTGGTTCCGGTCACGGCCTCACTGGATCGACTCGTTTTTCGTTGTTCCAGTGGGGCCTGCTGAGCCCGGTAAGTAGGTTGAGTAGGCTCATGAGGCGTGTCAGTTTTGGTCGCTGCCCACGTGTCTACAGCTCTACCTAGCCAGACATCACTGGGACAGTTTGGGAGTTGCAGCTCGCATGGAGCAGCTGAGCAGGTTGGCCTGCAAACCGGACGTCCCATGATTCTCCCACCCATCTGCCATAGTCGATCTGAAACATGGCCACGGGCGAGTACTCAGTTGCAACAGGAGGTGTCGCATGTCCAGACAGCTTGATGCACTGCAGGACATGTCCGCCCCACTGCTCTTCTATTTTCGTTTCTTTGTCGGCTTAGCCTTCCGACTCCAAGCAGGGCAGCATACGGCTGGAGGATTTGCTGCCGTCGTGTCGTCCTGCCATTGCCGTTCAGAGTGCTCGAAGCAGGCACGGCCTTTGCAGACGTCCATAAAGACACTCAGGGCGGAGCTGATCCGGCTGCTATCGGATGTCTGGGCATCTCGCAACCCACAAGCCGCGGAGTTGCCGAGTCCAGTGAGCGCTCGAAGCCCTTTCCGGAGAGTCACCGGCTTGGTTGGCTTCTGTCCATCCAGGTGCTGTGCGACCTGGTGCAGCAATGCTATGCCAGTTCTAGGCCATACAGCATCCTGATCCTCGGCTTTTACGGTCGAATGCACCCAACACTCACAATGGTTCTGCTACTGTTAAGCGATACATCGCACACTGGATTCGGCATCCCCCACGCATTTGCTAGCCGATCCCTGGCCATCTCCGGTTCCTTGGATTGCAAGTTTGGCTTGCCAGCTTGAGGTCGCAACGGCAAACGCAATGACGACGACGATAAGCAGGTTCAGAGCCGTAAGTCTGAACGGCAAATGAGGGTCACGCCTGCTGAGATTGGATTCCAACATGGTGCCAGAGTCTGTCCATGGCGACAATGCTCGAAGCCCAGGTGATGTGCCAGCTACCAGATGACTCTGGGCTGTCGTAGGTGCAACAAATGGGCCGAAGAAATTGTCAGGACCGCTTGATGGCACATTTGCAGCAACTCTTTGATATGACGAAGGTGCGCATGAATAGACAACTTTGGTCGGTGACGAGAGGCTGAAACTTCATGGCGTTCAATCCCTTCGTTTTGAAGGGAAGGCGTACCGCAGCCTGCAGTCGTGCATGTACCAAATTTCGGTGCACATGTTGGCATGTGATAAACTGAAAGGCTGCAGTAGTCTGAAGATAGCAACTTGCAAGCGGATGCCGTCAACGTAGCCGGATCTGGCAAGTCGCTCGCGTCGCCCTTCTTTTTTCCTCCGCAGATTCAGCTTTGCACGAAGTTGACTCCATCAGAAGCCATACTCGCCTGACTCCTTTTCAAGGTTGAAGCTGGGCACTCCCCCAGGCCCCTAGGTGACAGTGGGCTGTTGTCACATGCTGTTCCGAACGTCATGGATCCACATGTCCTTAGTCCCTCGCTTGCAAGCCCCACCTAGCCCCACGCACAATCAATGTGGACAACGGCAGCAGGTTTCTGCGGGGGAAATTCCTGTGGCGTTCCTGGCATGGGGCTTCTGCGGTGGTGCCCGGATCTGCCGGAAGCAGAAATTCATGAAAGAGGGGTGACAGTCAGACATGGTCAACGGCAAAGCGCTCTTAGATGGCCGCATCGAACCCCTGTGTCCTCTCGATCCGGGCCCAGCATTGCACCTTGCAAGTGTGCATCTGCCAAGCTGGTTGGTAGCTTGACGGCCCCCTTTGCTTGCAAACCGAGGTTGGCCCGCGTGACGGCATATCGCTTGAAGCCTTGGCAAGGTTCCAACTGCCAGGTCATTCCGCGCTGTAATGGCTTCGACAGGCGGGCCCACAAAGCGTGACGACCATCTGTCGTGCACCGCACACTGGATTCGGCATCCTCCATGCATTTGCTAGCCGATCCCTGGCCATCTCCGGTTCCTTGGATTACAAGTTTGGCTTCCCAGCTTGAGGTCGCAACGGCAAACGCAATGACGACGACGATAAGCAGGTTCAGAGCCGTAAGTCTGAATGGCAAATGAGGGTCACGCCTGCTGAGATTGGATTCCAACATGGTGCCAGAGTCTGTCCATGGCGACAATGCTCGAAGCCCAGGTCCTTGCCGTCTCGACAGCGCTCTTGTCAGCGAGACTCGGCTTCAAGGAACCCTGCCTGAAACAGAACCGAACCGACTTAACCCGCCTTCTCAGTGCCACTTGACGAGCGAAAGGTCACTTCAGGAATTTACATCGCCGAAGTGTTACCAGATTCGCTTGAGCATGCCACACGACTCGGCACCCAGCAAGCGTTGATTGCAGCATGCCTGGCTATGCTCACCACGCCGACATGTGCAACCTTCATGCCACAGACTCAGCTGTTTCTGTTCTCGGGGCTTCGGCAGTTCTTTCTGCTGTAATTTGTCAGTTCTGGGTATTCCGGGTAGTCACTTGTCGGCATGAGGCCCTGCTGGCTCGACGAACCCACTTACTGACGTACTGTCGACAGCAGGGTCAATGTTCTTTTTCGGCATGTCGCTGATCCGAGCATTGCGGTAGCCTGTCCCGGCAGATCTGACGGCAGCGCTTTGTGTGCTTCCCATGCACCACCGCCAGGCGACGCCAGCTGTCAGTAATCCTGTGTCTTCTTCTGTTGAGAGGACCTTTGGGATCTCTCCGACCTTCTGCACTGGTAGCCACTTATCGGCATGAGGGCCTTACTGACACACTGCCGACAGCGGGTCTTTCGGCATGTCGCTGATCCAAGCATGGCAGTAGCCTGTCCCGGCAGATCTGACGGGTGCACACCTCATCATCGCAGCGCTTTGTGTGCTTCCCATGCAACACCGCCATGCGGCGCCAGCTGTCAGTAATCCTGTGTCTTCTGTTGAGGGTACCTTTGGCATTTCTCCGACTTCAGTCGAGAAGTCGCAAGTGTCAACAGCACTCCGACTGCCCCGGCTTCCGGCTAAGCCATGCCACGCTTTTGGCTCGATGATGCAGCGACCCCTTGCAGTTTCATCACGCGGCTTTCGGAGGACAGGCTGCAACATCCCGGCCGCCGACTCGAAAACCATACAGCGGGTAGCCCTGTTGAAGCGCCTAGTCCTTGCATGCTTAGAAGCCTCGAGTGGCTCCCAGATCTGCCCAAGCGCATCGCCGAGCTTTCTCTAACTCTGCAACACGGCCTCCAAAAGTGCTTGCAGCGAGAGTCACGCTCCAGTTTGCATTCGCGATCCCTTGGACACGTCAGCTGCGTAGCATACCACGACATTCTCGTAATGCTTGTAGCCGGCATTTGAAGATGCATCCGAAGTGGACGCTTGAGAAAGGACCCCTTGACGCGTTCTGCAGATGTCTGGTGAGAACGAACGCTTGCCAACACTAGTAGTTTTGCGCATGAGGGGGGGCAGGCAGGGAAGCTGTGAGTAGCCCCCGATTGGTCAAAGCGTGTACCTGCCGGTGGAGTCTGCGTTGGGCATCCGGAAGCTGTGTTCTGCAACCATCCACCACCCTAAACCTCCCCACGCCGCAAGCTTCGGAAGTTGTGTCTGGGTCAAGTTTGGTCTAGGCGCGCCACAGGCGGACTCGGCCCTTCTTGTCGCGACAGCGGCGACTTCGAGTTTCCACCGTGCACATCTTGTGCGACCACCTCCGCGTTACTTAGCGGCTACATGATAAGATCCTCGTTGATTCCTGCCTCTCACAAGTGCGCTTCTAGGGTAGGTTGGTATTCCAAAATGCAAACTCAGCAAAGAAGTGTGCAGCGTTTGACCAACTGCTCTCCACCGTCCGTGTACCTCCTGTCAGTGGCACAGGAAAGCACTGCCTCTGCTGCTGAATGTCATGCGACGGAAATGAATTTTGATGTTTTGTGCAGATATCTTCTGTAAGCGTGCGCCAGCTTCGCATGCACATCATAGACCCGTCACCACTTTGAAACAGTAAGCACATGCTTGAAATGTCGCAATGCGAAATGCGAATCTCGTGGGTCAAGCCTTCATGTTACCTCGAAAACCGTTTCTTGCCAGCTGCCACCCAGCAGGTTTAGCTGGTTTCGGGGCACATGTTTGTCCTGCACGGTCCACCTTGGACAGATTTGTGAGAAAAACCACGAATGGCGTTTGGCAGCTTTCTGATTCCAAAAGAGCCAAGCTCTGGTCGCTGCCTTGTACTCACAGTGGGATCAGGCGTGCCACAGCTCTTGATGATGGACTCACCCCTTTCTGTTGCGGACTGTGGTGACAGCTGCAATGCCTCTCACTGTGAGGCTGGAACGTGTTGCCATTGCAGGTGTTTCCTGCTCCTTCCGCGCTTACGAAGCTATCATTGGTTATACAAAAGTCAGTGTCGAGCGTCCACTGCTGAGGGAATTTGCCATTCAAGAAGCAAGAGTTCCCCCCAGCTGTTCGCGCTGGCAGCTTACGGGTGACGGGGCAGCCCTAAAGATGCAAGTCATGATGCTGTAAGGCAGTTTGTGAAGCCATCTAGGAATCTAGGACCTCGAGACTGTCACATGGGCCTCGGTTTCTTGCATCTCTGCAAAGCTGCTGGAGCTCCTCTGAAGCCGTCGCTGTCGGGGCTCTGG
>CAJNDV010002060.1:3374-13457 GCA_905221635.1 Symbiodinium sp. CCMP2456
TTAGGGTTTACTACCCTAAACCCTAAACCCTAAATTCGGGTTTAGGGCGTTTAGGCCGTTTAGGGCCAGGGAACTTCAGGGACCCGCGGGTTCTCTGAAGTAATCTGGAGCGCCACAAGACGAGGCTACGATACTGGCCCCGTCCAGCCGAGGAAGGCGCACCCAAAGCCTGAAACCCTGAACCCCGAACTATGGAAAACCCTGGCCCTATTTTAGGGTTTAGGGTTTAGGGTTTAGACCCTAAACCCTAAACCCTAAACCCTAAACCCTAAACCCTAAACCCTAAACCCTAAACCTTAGGGTTGACCCTAAGCCCTGGCCCTAAATCCTAAACCCTGAACTCTGAAAACCCTATACCCTAAACCCTACCACCCTACAGACTTAACCCTGAACCCTGAACCCAGAAGACGAGTTCAAAGGTGCTCGGTCGCTTGCGCATGTTCTTGACATAGAGCTTAAGCTCGGCATTCCTGGGATTCTTGCCGGGTTGTCTCTTTAAAGCAGAAATCTTATCACTATGATACAAGCACTTGAAAACTCTAAGACCTACTACGCGGAAAACACTAAACGCTAAACCCTGAACCCTGAACCCTAAAGACTAAACCCCAAACCCTATACCCTAAACCCTGAGCCCTAAACCCAAAGCCCTTATTTCATGAACAGACCCAGATTCGGCTTGTAGAAGTAGTTCAGCATCTCGGTGGTGTTGCTCTCACCTCCCGGCCGCTCCTTCAGCAGAGTGGTCGTGCGGCCGCCATCTGGGGTGGGGCCGAGGTAGAATACCGATATCCAGGTGTCGTGGGCGAGCCGGAGATGAAGACGCAAAAGCGCCATGACATCCTGTGTTGGGGGGTTTAAGGTTTAGGGTTTAGGGTTTAGGGTTTGTTTGGGGTTTAAGGCTTTGGGTGTAGGGTTTTGGGTTTAGGGCTTAAGGGCTTTAGGGTTCAGGGTTTAGGGTTTGGGGTTTAAGGTTTAGGGCTTTTGGGTTTAGGGTTTAGGGCTTTAGGGTTTAGGGCTTTAGGGTTTATGGGTTCCGCCAGGGCTTCCTTCTAGGGGTCTAGACGGGCTCCCGTAGGGCCTAATTCGGGTTTAGGGTTTAGGGTTTAGGGTTTAGGGTTTAGGGTCACGTGACGACCGACATTCAATCGAGTCCTGTTAGACAAAAACCTCCAAAACATGTCATTCAAAAACCTCTGACTGTTTATGATCTGTAAGAACCCTAAACCCTAAAACCCCTAACACCCCTAAAACCCCTAAAACCACCCAAAACAAAACCGAAACCCGAAACTCCATGGTAAACCCCTCAAGAAAAGCCCCTCGACGACGAAGGATCCTCGGCGGCGGTGAGGTTCAGAGGCAAGGCCACCTCGCCACAGTCTTTCCAGGCCTCGCGCGCGGGGCTACCTAGATCCTACGGTTTCGGGTTTAGGATTTAGGGCTGAGGGGGTTTAAGGTTTAGGGTTGAGGGTTGAGGGCTTAGGGTTGAGGTTTTAAGGTTGAAAATAGGGTTTTGGGCTCAAGGTTTAGGGTTCAACCCCAAATACGAACGCCCAACTACAAGAACCCCTAAACCCTAGACGACTAAGTCCTACAGAAAGCCCTAATGGAACCCTTAAAATAAACCCTGGCAGGAAATATCCATCCAAAAATAATCCCTAAATGGAACCCGAAAGCAACCCTTCAACCCTAAACCCCAAACCCCAAACCCTAAACCTTAAATCCTAAAACCCTAAACCCTAAACCCTACAACCCCAAACCCCAAACCCTAAACCCCAAACCCTAAACCCAAAGCTCTAAACCCTTCAACCCTAATCCTTCCAGACCTCGTTGGGCTCGTCGGGTTCTGTGGGCTCGCTTTGCCAGGAGGCCGATGGCCTGGGTTCTGGAATTTTGCTAGGGTTTGAAGAGTTTTTAGGGTTTGGGTTTTAGGGTTTAGGGTTTAGGGTCTACGTAAAGTTAGAGCTTTGGGTTTAGTGTAATGTTCAGGGCTTCGGGTTTAGGTTTAGGTTTAGGGCTTTGGGCTAAGGGTACAGGGCTTATGGTTGAGGGTTCAGATTCAAAAGCTGTAGATGGGCTTTAGATGGAAGGAACTGTTTTTTGATTTTGCATGGGTGTCGTAGGATCTCTTCAGGGTGTTAACAAGAATGCTCCAAATAATACACTGAACCCTAAACCCTAAACCCTAAACCCTAACAAATAATAGCCCAGGGGCGGCTGGAAGGGCGCCTTCTCCGCGGCCTGGACGTAGATGGTCACCGGCGGCGTCTCCTTGCAGCCTACCTCCCTCTTCTCCGACAGAACCTGGCTGGGGCTTGGGGTTTAGGGTGCAGGGTTCAGGGTTCAGGGTTGAGGGTTTAGGGTCTAGGGTTCAGGGTTTAGGGTTCAGGGTTTAGGGCTTTGGGTTTAGGGTTCAGGGTATAGGGTTTAGGGTTTAGGGTGCAGGGATTGGGTTCAGGGTTGAGGGGCTGTCCGTGGCGACCTTCTTGACATGATAAGAATATACGATACAAGCCGATGTTCAAACAAACCTGCTGAGGCTGAGATGTTCAAGCAAGGCCTGGGCACCTAAACCCTATAAACTCCAAACCCGAGCCCTAAACCCCAAACCCCAAACCCTAAATCCCCAAACCCTAAATCCCCAAAACCCTAAATCCCTAAACCCTAAAACCCTAAACCCTAAATCCCCAAAACCCTAAATCCCCAAACCCTAAAACCCTAAACCCTAAATCCCTAAACCCTAAACCCCAAACCCTAAAACCCTAAACCCTAAATCCCTAAACCCCAAACCCTACACCCCAAAAGGAAAGCCAAAGGCACCTCCTCGATCCTCTGCACGGTCTGCAGGATGGACTCTACCGGCCGCGTCTCACCCTCGAACCTCACAAAGCTGGCCTCCGAGGTTTAGGGTTTAGGGTTTAGGGTTTAGGGCTATTTCAGAATTCTTTGCAGGTTTAGGGTTTAGGGTTTTAGGGTTTAGGGTTTAGGGTTAAGGGGATGAATTTAAAGTTTAGAATTCTTTGCAGGTTTAGGGTTCAGGGCTTCGGGATTAGGGTTTTAAGGTTTAGGGTTTAGGGTTTAGGGATTGAGGGTTCAGGGTTTTGGGATTAATTTAAAGGGTGCTTCTAAGGGTGGAAGGATCTACCAGAGATCTACAGCGGCTTAGGGCTTAGGGATTTCGATTCAGGGTTAAGGCGTTAAGGTTTAGGGTTTAGGTTTAGGGTTTAGGGGTTTAGGAGTTTAGGGTTTAGGGTTTAGGGGGGTTCAAAGCTGGCCTCTAGGAACTCATTGATATCCAGGACTCCGTCGCCATTGGTGTCCTTAGCCCCAAGACTCTTGCGGCACCTTAACAACCTACAGTGAACAACACAGAAGGTCTGGAATCTCAAGTAGCAGGATACCAGGAAAACACCAACCCAATAAAGTCTGGCCAAACCGAAACCCCGTAAACATCGCAGACAGTTGAAGACCTAACAAGGCCACGCAAAAACCATTCTTCAAAAAAACGCCGACTACTGTACACCTTTGTGAACCAATAAATGAAAAATCAATTCAAAAGACTCTTAGTAAACTTCAAGTTTTTTTGGTTTAGAGTTCAGGGTAAAAAGAGAAGAGTCCGCGGTTTGGAAGGACGCTTCGTCGATCCAACCGGCTTGCAGATCGTCGCCTACCTGAGTAGCCACCGTCTTCTGGGCCGAGACCTCGATCTTTCGATCTTTCTGGGTGAAGGATTGGGGTTTGCGGCTTAGAGCTTGAGGATTTCGGATTAAGGATTTTTGGTAGAAGGGTTCGAGAAGTTGTACCTGAGGGAGCTACAAAGTCATTTCGGGTTTGTGGTTCAGGGGAGTGGGGTATGGGATTTCAAGCTTGGAGGCCAACCCAGTAAACCCTCACATGCTAGGTTCATGCGGGAAGTTTGCTTGTATGCATGTATGCATGCGTGATGTACGTAAGTGTGCATGTAGGTAAGTAGGCACGCAGGTAGATAGGCAGGAGGCAGGAAGTAGGTGGGCAGGTAGGCAGGCGGGCAGGCAGGCAGGTAGGTAGGTAGCAGGTAGGTATGCATGCAAACATATATGTACGAATGTACCTATGTAACGCAATGAGCGTCATGCGATGTACTCTGCAGCAGCATATCTTGAACTCCCACTCGTGATGTAATCTGATGTAGCGTAATGAAATGTAGCGCAATGGCAGGTAACGAAGGCAAATGTTCTCTGTGTGTGTGTGCTTGTTGGTTTTTTGTGTATGTATGAATGTATGTATGTATGTCCAAAAGTGGGTAAGTATGTATGCATGTATGGACCTGTGTAACATTTAGCTATGTATGTATGTATGTATGTATGTATGTATGTATGCATGCATGCATGCATGCATGCATGTATGTATGCATGTACAGATGTGCGCATGCATGCGCATGCATAAATGAAACTATGCAATGTACTAGATGTAACTTTGTATATGTGTGTGCATGTGATGCATGTATGTATGCATGCATGCATGTATGTATGTATGTATGTATGTATGTGTGCCTATGTATGTACGTATGTATGCATGATGTAGCATGCTTGTACACATGCATGCACGCATGCATCTACGCATGTATGCAAGCACGCATGTATGTGGGGACATGTATGTCTGCAAGTATGTATGCGTGCACGTACGCAAGGACAAACATGCGAACGAATGAGTACGTGCTCACCGGTGTCTGTAAATGCTTACGCACAGAAGCATGCCGGGACAACGTTACACATTGTCGATATATCTCGGTACATATTCACACATACACACACACACACACACACATACACATATACATTAGAGGAAACGAGGAGTGGGCGAGAGAGAAAGAGAGACACATGAAGCTTTCAGCAATGTCATCCGTTTGACCATCTTTGGAGGGATGCTTACGTCACATACGTCTGTTGATTTCGCTATGCATACGCAATGAACAGATAAATAACATCCTGCACAGTTCAAACCGGCAGTGTGAGAAAAGAAGGCTACAAGACTACAAGAACCGGACCTGTAGTGTGATGCTGTCTGTGTACATGCATACATATGTGCGTATGTATACATATATATATATATATATGTACATATATATATATATATAGGTGTTTTTATTTATTTAGATATATATTTATATACACACACACTTCATCTTTTTGTACAACATGCGTGTACGCGGGGGTGCGCAGGTACATGCAATCTCGCGTCTTGCCTTGTCGACCAAGACCCCTTCTTCTGAAGTCATCCTTCCTATCATAGACATTTATTCTAACGAGTGTGGCATCCGGAGTCACGTTGACAGACTTTGGTTTGGTTTACACCAGCATACAGTGACCAAAAATGCATACTGCTTCCAAATTGTTCAGACTTCCATGTTACCTATCTTCCCAAATACACACCAACTTGAAAAGTTTAACTTTCACAAAAATGCCCATTTGTTCAGGGTTCAGGGCTCAGGAAGTAACCTTAGATACGACCATTTTCTGATGCAGCAGTTCTCAGTTCAACTGAAAATGGATCCCTCAGTTCGTGCTTGGCCTCCCAACGTTTGCAATTAAATCCGCTGTACCTGAAGCCGGCACACGAAGATCCCTACAGCTCAAACTCCAGAATAAGCCAACAGCTGAGCACCTATCCTGGGAAGCTAAACCAACAGCTAAACACGATGTCCGAGGCCCCAAACCCTAAACCCGCAATTCTCAACCCCAAACCCAAATACAGCGGCTGTAGCAGTCGGCATCCGGCTCGGGGGTTATATGGAAGTATGCCTATATCAACGAGCCCTTACGGAACAGTATTGGAAAACCTTAAACCCCAAATCCTAAACCCTAAACCCTAAACCCTAAACCCCCTAAACCCCCTAAACCCTCAACCCTAAACCCTAAACCCTAAACCGGGAGGCCCAGTTCTCAGGGGGGACGAGGCCGTCGTTGGCGAGATCGACGAGAGCGAAGATTCGACGCAGCGAGAAGCGGATGCCGGCATGGTACCTCGATCAAAGAGGCTCCAATATCCCTTAATTGAGGAATATACTAGGTTTTGGTTTAGGGTTTAGGGTTTAGGGTTTAGGGTTTAGGGTTTAGGGTTTAGAGTTTAGGGTTTAGGGTTTAGGGTTTAGGGTCTAGAGTTTAGGGCTTAGGGCTTAGGGTTTAGGGTCTAGGGTTTAGGGTACCTCGTTCAAAGAGGCTCCAATTTCCCTTGATATGATTTAAAGGTATATTCCTTAATTGAGGGGTATTCGAGTCTTTCAGTTTGAAGGAAGCATCCTAGGGCTTCTAGGGCTCCCTTCCAAAAGGGCACCTAAGGGCTTTAAGTTTAGGGTTTTGGGTTTAAGGTTCAGGGTTTCGGGTTTAGGTTGTAGGGTTTAGGTTTCACCTTAAGCCCTAAACCTGGTGTAGGGTGTTAGATTAGAGATGAAACACTTCAAACCCTAAACCCTAACTTCCTTGTCCAGTATCCCAGGGGTTAGCCTTTCGGATTTTGCATGGACTAAAACCATACCCGAAAAAGCCTACTACTACTAGGCTAACCACTAGAACCGCAAACCCTAAACAGGCTTCGGGAAGTCTCTAACCAACAGGGTGCTTCTAGGTGGTTCCGAAGGCTTCAGGAGTCCAGGAGGCTGGTAAAGGCTTAGGATGGCCTGTTTTGGATCGTCCAGGTCTCACATTTTGCTCGTAGGGCTTTGGATTTAAAGCTTTAGGGTTTGGGAGTTTGGCCCAAGTGTTTGCTTTACCCCTTTTGTCCTGTATCCTGAGGAGGGCCCCCAGTATCTCCTTATTCTAAAGCTACCGTTGTTCCCACTATTCGGCCTCAATCATGAGACTGAAAAACTAGTAACACTAAAAGGTAGAAGGGTGCTACCACGGCAAGTAGGTCCGTATTACTGGGGTCGCCTTGCAGAAGCCTTGCGAAACGGATCGTTTCGCCTACCACAGGGACTCAACATAAGGGCTGAGGGCTTGAGCCCGAAAGCCAAAAGCTGTTCTTCTAGAAAAGGGCTTAGGTTTCGGACTATGTTTTACGATGGCAACTATTCCGAAAGCCTAAGCCTAAAGCTATTCTGCTAGAACAGGTCTTGGGTTTTGGGATATATTGTACTGTTGGTATAACGAAGGCTTCCAGAAGGCTCTAGGGTGTCAGGTAGAGGCCTTAACAAATCGAATAGGGTTTTGGGCCCATTATACTGTAGTTATAACAAGGAACCCCCCAAAATACCCTAAACCCTAAACCCTAAACCATATCCCTCTATTAAGTAGGGGAATGAAGAAAAAAGCATCCTGCTCGAGTGCTTGGCCCAGTCACCTCGGGCCCATCCTAGCTCGCTCATCCAGCGCCTGCACACAAGGACCCCCACAGCTGGGTGGGATGAGGGTTGGCGGTTTAGGGTTTAGGGTTTCGGGTTTAGGGTTTAAAGGGTTGCTTTAGGGCTTAGGGTTTTAGGGTTTAGGGTTTTGGGGTTTTAGGGTTTAGGGTTGAGGGTCTTTGTATGGAGGGGTTTACAGGATCCCACCTCATGATTAGAAGCCCTGTATTATTAAAAAATACTCCTGCAGCGCAGTAAGAAGAAGCCAAATGCTTAAACATCTCAGCGGCAATCAGAACCCCTGTGTCGTGTCAGGAATCTTCCTTCACAGTAACCCAATACAGCTCAAAGGGCATTTAACACTCCCTAAACCATAAAATGGCCTTAAACCCCAGGCGCTGAACCCTAAACCGTACACAAGGCAGCTAACAGCCGCAGCAGTGACCAAAGGCGATTGGCTCCGTCGGTGAACGGGTTTTTATGGTCGGAAGCTGCGATATCCGGCATCGGGTTGCAGCTTTCATGAATTCATGAGGGGGCCTATAAGCGTCGGACTGATGATGAAGATGATGATGATCATCATCATCATCATCATCATGATCATGATCATGATGGTGGTGATAATGATGACGATGGTGATGGCGATGGCGATGGCGATGGTGATGGTGATGGTGATGGTGATGGTGATGGTGATGGTGATGGTGATGGTGATGGTGATGGTGATGGTGATGGTGATGGTGGTGATGATGGTGGTGATGATGATGTTGAACATGATACTGGTGAGGATGATAATGGTGATGATGGTGATGATGATGATGATGATGCTGCTGACCAAGACCACAGCAACAACAGCAGCAGCAGCAGAATCAGCAGCAACAACACCAGCAGCAGCAGCAGCAGCAGCTGCGGCAACAACACAACCACAACGCAAGCGCAGCAGCAACTACAACAACAACCATAACCACAATAACCACACCCACAACCATAACAGCAACAACCACAACAGCAGCAGCAGCAAGGAAATAAGCAAGCCCAGACAGCAACAGAAAAACTTTGACAATTGTGACAAAAGCAACAACAGCACTGGAAATGGCAGCAACAACAAAGACAGGAACAACAAACCCCTCAAGCGCTGAACCCCAAACCCTCATTGGTAAACTCTACATACTGGCCCCTACGGTTTGACCCCAAAGCCAAAACCCTAAACCCTAAACCCTAAACCCTAATCCCTATACCCTGAACCCTGAAAAGATACTCATGGTTCGTCGCGTCACCTGATTCGTCTGCTGCGCCATGTGCTCTAAAACTTCCGCTCGAGCCATGCCCATCTCCTGGGCTCTCTTCATAGAGCTCGTTTGAGCTTAATGTAGGGTGCTTAAAAATTTCCTACGTTACAATATGTTCGGGTTCTTTATTATAATTATGGTTAAATGGGACCCAAAACCCTATTCTGATCATTAAGGCCCCTTTATTAGGGCCTCTATGAGGGCTCCCTGAAGGGCACAAGGGCTCCTTTCAGGCTTCAAGGTTCCTTCTATTTCATTCGGAACATCGTTCGATAGTATGTTGTGTCTGCATTGATTCAATAAGCCAGATAACCAGTAAGAATAAAAAGAGAGAGCGGTAGTGGATACTGTAGATATAAACATGTGTGTATACATATATATATATATATATACACATGTGTACACACACACCAATATATACATATATATATATATGTGTGGGAAAAAAAGCGAAAGCGAGAAGCAAATCAAATTCAGCCATAAACCCCTAAACCCTAAACCATAAACGCCCGCTCCAAATATAACATGGCAACACAGCAATGCATGATAATGACAATAACAATAGCCAAAAGAAAAAGCAACAACAAGAACTAGCAGCAAGACCCTAAACCCTAAACCCTAAAGCCCTAAAGCCCTAATCGACCCCGAACTACCCTAAACCCACAACCCTAAACCCTAAAGCCCTAAGGCCCTAATCGACCCCAAAGACAGCCCAAGTCGCCTGATAGGCCCTTATCATGCGCTCTTGGAACTCCTCATGGCGCTTTGGCTTTGCTTGCTGGGCTTAAGGGTTTAGGGCTTCGGGATTTAGGGCTTAGGGATTCAGGGCTTGAGGGTTTAGGGTTTAGGGCTTAGGGATTTAGGGCTTAGGGATTTAGAGTTTAGGGGTTTAGGGTTTAGGGGTTTAGGGGTTTAGGGGTTTAGGGCTGAAGGAAAAAACTTAGGGGTTTAGGGTTCAGGAGTTCAGGCCTGAAGGCCTTTCAGGGTTCCTTTGAGTCTTCATGGAAGGGTGCTTCACGGGGGATGTATGAGGGCTGTCGGGCTCAAGGAGTTGGATTTTGGCGGTTAGAAGGTAGCGTTTAGGGTTGGGGTGCCGCGCCTGTGGCCTCGGGTTTCTATTGCGTTCCCTACGCCTTAAAACCCTAAACCCTCAACCCTAACCCCTAAACCCTCAACCCTAAACCTGAACCCCTAAACCCCTAAACCCTAAACCCCTAAACCCCTAAACCCTAAACCCCTAAAGCCCTAAACCCCTAAACCTCTAAACCCCTAAACCTCTAAAGGCACTAAGCCCTAAACCCAAAAGGACGGCTGGTACGGAACCCTCCACGTCTGTCTGGTGCTTAGTAGGGAATGGGGGAATGGGTTGTAGGGACTACTTCAAGGGACCTTCAGGGACTACCATAGGGATCTATTCAGACCCTAAACCCTAAACCCTAAACCCTAAACCCTAAACCCTAAACCCCTACTAAGCACCAGACA
>CAJNDV010002063.1:0-10243 GCA_905221635.1 Symbiodinium sp. CCMP2456
GTATGTATGTATGTACGTAGGCATGCATGTATGTATGCATGTACGTGTGTATGCTGCATGCATGTGTATATGCATGTGTTTGTGCATGTATGCATATATACATATAAAGGTATGGACACTGTATGCATGTATGTCCAAGTGTACAGCTGCATAGATACATTGATGTACAGATCAATATGTGTATGGTCGTGTTTTTGTAGAAGTGGATGTATATGCACAAGTTTGCATGCACATGTGCATGTGTATGTGTGTACATATACACGCGTACGTATAGATGTATGTGTGTGTGATTCCCACATAATATATGTGCCTTATGTGTACAGACATGTGCTTGTATGTATGAATGAACGAGTGTGTATGTATGTGTGCACCTCTGTGCACAAGTAAGCATGCCTCTCTGCGTGCGGGCCTGATAATTACTTGTGTGTGTGTGTATGCACACATGCATATACAGAATTCCTGGGATAAGGCCGCTTAGTCTTCAGAGTTCATGGCTGACGATTCGTACTAATACTGGAGACTCTCGTTCATCAAGGCTAGATACCTTGCATTTGGAGCCTCTGAACCGCTCAGTGCAAGCTGGGAGCCCGCTGCGGGGCCTCAAACGTTCTACGAGATGCAGCTTAGGGTTCCCTTTGCCTCGGCTGTGTTTTTGGGGGCTTCGGGTTTTCGGGTTTAGGTTAAAGGAAACTACAGGTGGGGAGTTTAGGGTATAGAGGGCTTCTATAAGGCTTCTATAAGGTATGTAGACCTTTTATGAGGCTCCTATAACGGCAACTACCCGCCTGAAAATGTTAGGGGGGGGAGGTGAGAAAAGAGTATCCAAAGTTACCTAGCTTCGTGGTTGCTGCATATCATCTACGTCCTCTCTGCGACTGGATTCAGAGAAGGCCTCGTACTCGAACAGAGCCGAACCTGGCCCTAGAGGGCCCTAAACCCTCAACCCTAAGCCCCCCTAAACCCTAAACCCAAAAAGAGACCCTGAACCCTAAGCCCTAAACCCTCAACCCTAAGCCCTCAACCCTAAACCCTAGGCCCCAATCCCTCAACCCTGAACCCTAAGCCCTCAACCCTAAAAGGGGATCCTGGCAAGGGAATCCCATTCTGCGGTTGCGCTGCGCTTTGTGGCAGTGGAACGAACGACCTCCCCTCTTGGGGTCTGGAGTCGTGGATGCTGGGGGATATAGACTATGGTCGGGTCGAATACCCTTACCCTCTAAGGACTCATATTTCAAGGTTTTTGGGCCCGAAGACTCCATTATATAACGTTTTTGGGCTATTTTGATGCTAAGGGATACGGTCTTGACGAGGTATGTCGTGTAGTAAAGTACAGCATAGTATAGTGTAACAAAAATATAGTATAGTGTAGTACCGTACAGTACAGGAACCGCTGCATTATAGTGTTGCGGTTTAGGGAGTCTTAAGCCTTGGGGCTTGATATACCTAAACCCTAAACCCTAAACCCTAAGCCCTAAACCCTAAATTTGTTGGGGGGAGCATGAGCTTGGGAGGGGCAGGTTTACAGCCACAGTGTGAGGCATTTCTAAAGCTTCCGGTGTCCGGGTTCTGTTGTGGATTATAGAAGTCAGGGTTTGGGGGTTAGGGTTGAGGGTGTGATAGAATTCAGGGTGTAGGGTTTTTGCTTCAATTCGGGGTTTAGGGTAGAAGGTGTGAGGATTATAGAATTTTGGCTCGGGTTTGGGTCAGGCCTGCGCATAATATGTGACTATGGACGTAGGAGCTGATGTAATGCCTTGAACTAACCCTAAGGGTCCAAGTGCCCAAATAACAGATACCTCGGCCCCAAAGTGCTCAAATAGGGACTACCTTGAGGCCAAAGTATCGGTTATTTGTGGACATGGGCCCTTGCTTACGCTCGCGTAAGCAACAAACCTTTAAACTTGACCAGGGCTATTGTATTCCCTAACTCCAAATCACCTACACCAAAAATAATGCTGTAAATAACAACAATAATAAGAACAACAATGACAATATTAAAAGACAAAGGAATGAATAAACCATAACAGCAACAACAATACAAAAGTGATCGTATGGTAGTTGATTCAGGAGTCTCTGGGCGCAAACATCTTCCTCTTGCTCGGCCTCTGGTTTTAGGAGTCTTCTAAGGGTGCAAGATAAGTTCCAAGTGCTTCTGGTTCCCTTTTCGGGCCATATAAAAATTGAACAGTTTTAATCCTAAGAGGGTTTTATCAAAACAAAAATGTAAAGTTGTATCCAACAAGGACTCAGGTTTTGTAGTGTATATGAAGTAGGGTTTGCATCAGGGGTTTCGGTTAGCGTGGTATAGGGCTCCTAAACCAATTGTTATAAGCGTTGGTGGGCTGGTGGATCCTATATGTGGGGGTCTTATTGTTGTGATAACAGTATCAATGACCAAAGGACCCTACTTGGTCTAAAAAGTTCAAAAGATAATGGATTATGGATCCTGAAGGATCGCTGTGATGTAATGAAGACCCTAAGCCTTAAACTCTATCTACTCATACCCTGAGGGTCCATGTGCTCATGTAGTAAATACATTGGCTTTAATGTAGTAGTTTCAGGGCTTAGGCTTTAGGGTGAAGATCTACCCTTCCAATTTCAGGGCTTAGGCTTTAGGGTGAAGATCTACACCTTCTAATTTTGGGGTTTAGGGTTTAGGGTGAAGATCGACACTTTCAGTCTTAGGGTTTGGGGATGTAAGGTCTTGGCCTTAGGGTTCTACTCCGCCGGTGCTGGGCTGTGCCGAAGCTCCCCGACCCATGGGCACCGGCTTCTCACGAGTCCTTCTTGGCATCCCAATCCCTCTGGCATGGATGCTCCTTAGGTGCAGGACTGAGACTGTGTGCTTGGGATTAGGGTATGGGATTTTGTTGCACATTCAGATGCTTTCTGGTTGTCCTGGAGATACCGTCTGAGGTCCCCAAATTGCACAAATGCACCGCCACAATCTGCAGACTTATTCGTCAAAATACAGCTTACAAACATAAAGTTTGCGTCCAAAGCTTTTACGTATACACCAGGCCTTGCACCGAAAACCACGATTGTGTTGCCCGTCGGTCTGTGCTGCACTGTAAAGATTGTGATAAGACTCTTAACACCAACAGTGAGCGCAATTTAAAACAATTAGTACTCATAGCATACTGGTATACGTAGTCCTGATATACTTATTATGACTACCATACGTATAGCCCGGATGATGAGCAATAACCAGGTCCGGCGGACTGGCTTAGAGCTTCGGGGCGTACGATGTGTCGTACTCAAATACTTAAACACACTGCACAAGCTCTAAAGCTGCAACCTACAAACATACCGTTAGTGACCAAATCCGTGAAGTGGGCAATCAAGTACCGGTGTGAATATCCCTCATCCCTGGACCCTAAACCCTTCAAGCCCAAGACCTTAGCCCGCCAAGAACTCAACGGTAAGGTGTAGTAAGTTTTAGGGTTTAGGTTTAGGGTTTAGGGTTTAGGGTTTAGGGTTTAGGGGAGGTGATTCAGACAAATAGCATCGCCCGTGATCAACTCGTCCTGCTTCCTCGATTCTTTCCTTCGCTTCGCTTCGATCGCTCGGTGTTTAGGGTTTAGGGTTTAGGGGTTTAGGGTTTAGGGTTTAGGGTTTAGGGGTTTAGGGGTTTAGGGTCTATAGTCTCCATTGTAGTTCCTTTTTGGGGATGCCTGATAAAATCCTTAATATATAGTTGGTTAAACCAAAAAAAGGAGCTACAATGGAGACTACAGGTAGGGTTACCAAGTTCTTGCAGAGGGGCTTAAGTTTGAGGCTCTCGGCTTACAGTGCTGAGGATTCGGTATCTAGGGTTACCAAGGGGACCCCAGACTCTTTTTCAGGTGCTCTACATCGGGAAAGAAGCTTCGTCATGTTTCGTCAATAAATAACTATGGCCCTACAACAGAGGGTTTACGGTTTAGGGTTTAGGGTTTAGGGTTGCAAGTGAAGGGTGCTTGGGAGGGCTTCAACACAACGAAGAACCCAGCAGCTTCATTGTAACAAAACGCCACCGATTCGGAAAACTCAACACTCAAAACACCAAACCCATCCTTGAAGATTAGCACGGCCATTTATATAGTCTTCATTATAGAGAGAAGGGTCGCAGGGGAATACTGTGTTACCATCCTAGGCCTCCAAGCTGTGAGCCCAAACGCCTAGGCTTCCTAGACAGTAATTCCCAACACCTATTCGTCCTAAATTCTTATAAGGTTAATCACATGGATCCTAAAACCGAATCCCTAAACAATACAATGCAAACCTAGGCTCCGAAATTCTTGAATAAACCCCAAGCCCTAAATCCTAGATCCTGTCTCTCCCCACTTGTCGAAGCCGGGTGTCTGAATGGCGTCCACCGCCATCATCGCTGAATAGCACGCTTGCTCGAGGAGGCTCATCCCTCCAGGCTGCATTGCTTTTAGGGGTTTGGGTTCAAGGCTTACGGCTTAGGGTTTAGGGGTTTAGGATGGTTTAGGGATTTATGGTTACTTTTGAAGGGTTTAGGGGTTATAGCGTCTAGGCTTAAGGTTTTGGGTTTACGGTTCAGAATTTGGGGTTTTATACGTGCTTTTCTGAAACAGGGCTTCGTAGGGGCTTCATCATGTTGCTAAGTCTCTTATAACGGTATCAGATGCTGCTCGTAAGGTTTAGGGTTGAAGGTTTAGGGTAGACCATAGACCCCCGCCTCCCTTCTGGATCCTTTCCGGGTGCAATTATGCGAAGGACCCCACGCTGCATTGGGTCTGTTTGTATTTTCAGAGACCGCGTGTTCATGGGGCCTTCTCGAAGGCTTATAAGGTTTCGGGTTTGCCTCCGTGTATGCCTGCAACATAAAGGCCTGAAAGCTCAGATCGGATCTTTTTGGTGTTTGTACTGAAAACAGACTAGGGAACCCTGACGAATAGCGCTAAATAGTTGCTAAAAAAAATTTAAGTCCCTGTATTCATCTCTGTCCCGGCTATACGCTTAGACTATTAGGGCTCCAAACGTGTAACTATAGAAGGCCTCATAGTTTGAGAAACGGGGGTTTCAGAAAATAGGGGATCCTAATATAGGACCCTAAATAGTAGGATCCTTATTAGAAGGACCCCAAAATAAGGTACCCCTTATTTTCGGAAACTCCCAAACTTCGTTCTTCACCCTGACGGCGGAACCCGAGGCAGTGGCCCTCGGAGGGCCCTGAATCTGAACGGCCCAAACTCCAAAACCCCAGAACAACAAGGGTTTAGGGTTTAGGGTTTAGGGTTTAGGGTTTAGGGTTTAGGGTTCAACAGCTCAAAGGGGCTCATAAACCGAAACCCCACGAAGCACCAAAACCGCAAAAACCATTCATTAACATCGTGTGTACCCTAAACAGACGACTAGAAAGCTGGACACGAACCTGAAGCACTAGCTTCAAGATCAAGGCGTTTGACAGTTTCAGTGTTTCAAATCCGGTAACCCACCAACTCGAAACCCAAAGCCGCTTAGGTTTTCTTAGCCCGTGAGTTCCCTGAGCATGCCCAGATAACCCAATACCCGTTAATCAAGGAATATACCTTGAACCATAATACTAAGGCCCCTAGAACTTAAGGTATATTCTTAATTAATGGGGTATACCTTAAATCATCATAATATTAAGGCCCCTGTAATTTAAGGTCTATTCCTTAATTGAGGGGTATTGGGTTCTCTGCGTGCCTTCCACGGCGTAGGCACCGGCAAGGTAAAAGCCATCTCGCCCCTGCTCACCACGGATCCAGGACCACAGCTCCTAGGAGGTTTTGGGGTTTAGGGTTTAGGTTTTAGGGCTCCTCTTTGCATTCGGGCGTCAGTGATAAGGCTAGCTCAAGCTGTGCGAACCTGTACATACACACAAAGGACATACTTAAACAAATAGATAAGTAGATGAACAACAGACAAAGAAACACACAAAAAAAAACAAAAAAACACGGACGTTCTTGTGTATAAATCTATATATGTATATGTATATATGCTTCTGTGTATAGGGTTCTTGCGACCGTTCCCGTTTGTGCGAGATGGAGCCAGGGTCCAGGGTTTAGGCTCCCGGCCTTATCTGGAGAAAGCTTGATGGGGGGTTCTTGGCGACGGATACAGGGTATCATGGTTTAGGGTACGGCTGTTGGGTCTTGTGGCCTGGCCCTTAACCCTGGGATCCTTTTAGACACCTACTATATACCCCATATGTACCCTTAAAGGGCCCCTAGAAAGGCCCAAGCGTCCATATCAGGGACCCATCCCCCCCAAACAGCCTAAACCCCACAACCCCAAGTCCTTCGAAGGAATCCTGTAGACGAGCACGAAGGCATCCCTTATCGACCGTTTTAAAGAAACCCTAAACGGATCCCATCCCTTCAACTATACCGAACTTAGACCCCTAGCAAAAATTATAATTTTAGCTGCTTCTTAGGGTTTATAGTAGCCAAAGATTGAAAATTATTTCTAAGTACCCCTAAGTCAAAAGCACCCTCAAAGGACGGACAGACAGAGCCTTCATCGCCTTCGTGTAGGTTGCCCTGCCGAGGGTGACCTACGCGTGAAGGGTCCAAGCACTGCTATGGTATATACCTGCACCCCAACATACCCTGTTGGTATGTCTTAAGATGGTAATTACCTGGACCTGATAAGGCTACTAAGGGGATCCGGGCATTCAAAATTCGTCAGGCTCTTGACCTTTGCAACATCATGCAGGGCTTCGAATGTGCAATTCTAATACCAGCAGTGCCAGGCATCTGCAAATCTTCAGTGAACATGCCTGCCTGATTCCTGAAGCCTTGAGGACCTTCGTAGAGCTTTAGGCTGTGCAAGATAGCTTCTGAACACGAGCCTCTGAAGCCTAAACTCCCTAAACCCTAACCCTAAATTCCAGAAGCCCTAATCCCTAATGTAGGGGCATTAATAATTGGAATAGGGTTTTGGGGCCCAGTATACTATAATTATAATAAGTCACCACCAAAATAATGTCGGTAATTATTTAGGCCCTTATATCAAACCCTCACCTCCTTGATGGTCAAGTCCTCAGCCGGCTGGGCAGCTGGATTCCACGTCTCAAAGAGGTCCTCCTCAAGGTCGTCGCGCCCCCAGAACTTGTTCCTCGTTGCAAGGAGGAAGGCCATACGAGGGCCTTTCATTATCTTAAAGAACAGGGGTTTAGGATTTAGGGTTTAGGGACAGCTACGCAAAGAAGGAACCAAAAGAGGATGCTAGTACTAAATCGTTCATGATTTCCTGGTCTGGGAGTTCGTTTAGCCAAAAGCAGGGTGGAGCATTCGAGTGAAGGTGTGAATAGCCCGCTACACCGCCAGATTCGTGCATAGAGAATATAACTCTCAATACTACAGCAGAGCTAGCTCTGAATCCGGACAGCCTAGATGTTCGCCGTACATAAAAAAAGATCTTCACACCGTTGCTCTACGATTTTGTGGCCTGGCAGGAAAATCACACGAGCTGGAATGTCCAAGTATTGAAGGTGGATTCACCGGAAGGCACTGCTTACCCCGAAAGATCCATGTACCTTGCAACTTCCGAGCCCAATGTACATACCCTAAACCCTTAGGGTTTAGGGTTTAGGGTTTAGGGTTTAGGGGGTTCAACCCCCATCTCGTCTACATGGACCCGTACGGTAGTAAAGTGTAAAAAAAGAAAATGGTAAAACTCTTGCAGCGCCGCAGTAAATCTCCTAACCTCGAGTCCTGAAACCACAACTCTACAACACAGACTTCCCAATAACCCAAGCCCTTCAATTAGGGTTAAGGGTTCTGAGAATAACTCGCAAAATTATCAGGGCCCAAGAGTCAGCCATACGGTGATCTGACATGTGCTCTCCGCACCGTCTTCCCTGATGTTGAAGGTTCGCCAATCCGTTCGCGACGGGGGCATGAGGGCTGGGTCCTGGTTGCGGGCGTTAGGCGGCTTCCGTAAGGGCCCAAGTACCTAATAATCATATACTCTCCCAAACAGTAACCTACATAACTACTATCCGAAACCTAAGTACCTGAATATTGGGTCCTTTGGACCCTTGGGGCTTAGGCACCAGGAAACTATTTAAGGTTTGGGGGATCAGGCTTAAGAGGGAGTTTTGTAGAAACCTAAAAGTTGGAAGCCCACTAGCCCCTATCCTTCAGAGTCATGCAAAAGGGAATCCCAGCACGAATTGTCCTCAATCCGGCTTCCAACCTTTCAAACCCTAAACCCTAAACACTAATTCAGCCCTCAACCCTAAATCCTAAATCTATATCCGAAACCCTAAACACTAATTCAGCCCTCAACCCTTGATCCTAAACCTATATCCTGTCGATCCGAGGTTTAGAGGAAAGGCTTTTCATGCCTTCGGCGTCAGGCTTCGTCGGCTCAAGTCTTGTGACAATTGGGGGCTTTCTGCTCGGGAATTCTAGGGTTTAGCGGTTTAGGTGTTTAGGGTTGGGGTTTAGGGTTTAGGGGTTTAGGGTTTAGGGTTTAGAGGTTTAGGGTTTAGGGTTTAGGGGTTTAGGGTTTAGGGTTTAGGGCTGATTTGGGAGTTCTGCCGCTCTGCGGCTTGGGCTGATTTGTTTCCCTAACAGTCCAATAAATAGTAGATACGTTGGCCCCCGAGTACCTACATATGGACTACCTCAAGGCTAAAGTACATACTATTTGATTTGGGAGTTTCCGAAA
Source organism: Symbiodinium sp. CCMP2456 (assembly GCA_905221635.1). Taxonomy (NCBI): domain Eukaryota; class Dinophyceae; order Suessiales; family Symbiodiniaceae; genus Symbiodinium; species Symbiodinium sp. CCMP2456. The sequence goes on from CAJNDV010002063.1 coordinate 8,653, forward strand.
ATAGGGGACCCTAATATACTACCCTAAATAATAGGATCCTTATTATAAGGACCCCAGAATAAGGTACCCCCAATTTTCTGAACTCCCATGTGATATGGGAGCATGCATGGACCCAATAGGGTTTGAGCCCTGCAGATTGGTGTATAGAGCTCAGGGTGAAAGGCGTCAGGCTTTAGGGTGGGGGTCTCAGGGTTTTTAGGGTTTTAGGGTGTAGGGCTCAGGGTTGAGAGTTTAGGGCTTTCGGGTTTTGGAACTGCTGAACAGGGACTGCAAGCTCTAGCGATTTAAAGCTTAGGGCTTGGGTCCTTGTGGACCACGATGCGGCCCTTGTGATAGTGGATCTTCCCCAGCCTCTCCTCCCAAAGAGTGGTAGATGTCAGATGAGGATCGAGAGCTTTGGGGGTCAGGGTTTGAAGGGTTGGATGGGCTCAAAAAAGGGTCCAAATGTCGGGTGCTTATCTACAAATCTACAACTTCAACGACGGCTAGGCATTATCTCCAGCACCTAATGCAGGGGATTCAGAATTAGAACAGGGTTTTGGGGTGACACGGACTTGCGTCTGGTCGAGCAAAGACGAATTATACTATAAATACCATAAGGAACCACCCTAAACCCTAAACCCTAAACGGTAATTGTGAAGGCACCCAAAAAACACAGCCTTTACATTGGGCCAGGGGACCGCGGCTCCAAACAGTAAGTTTACATTTGTGGTCTCAGAGTTGTTGGGTTTAGGGTTTAGGGTTTAGTAAGTTTATTTTGCAAGATGCCAACATCCTTAACCCCAAACCCCAGCACACTAAACTGTGCAATGCGTATTATACATATATACATGTATGTATATATATATATATACACATACAGACAGTTCTTTCATCTACTCGTTTACTTATATTATGAACATGTTACATATGTAGACATATCAAGATAAGTATAGAAATAGATATAGATATAGTTACAGGCATAGACGCATCATATGTACATATGTGCGGTTGGGCTAGTAGTAGGAGTAAGATATCACAATCGTTCAAGCGAGCAACAAAGCCAACTTCCTAGGTTGTAAGCCCTGCAATAGGGTCCACAACAATTCTAAGACCGGTTGCTTCAAGGGCTGTTTGAGAGCTCCTGTAACATATGAATTCTACAAGGACTTTATGGACCTCGATACATGTAATAGCGCTTTGGGGTATATTGCACGATGCTTGTACTATAAAATAGGGACGAGAGTACGACTGATTCCAATATTGACTACTCCAACCTCTATGCCTATGCTAAACCCCCGAACCCATAGACCTGACGTACATGGAGCGCTAGGCCCTGAGCCGCAGAGCTCCAAAAACACACGCTGCATTTGATGCACACGCATGCAAACCCCAGCCCCCCCAAACCCAAACTCGAAACCCAAAGCCCCATGAGTTTTTTTGGTCTAACTTGGAGTTATAGTTGTTCATGGTTTCGACTGTCGGGTGCTACTAAGCCCTGAAGCTCAAGCTCAATGCCATGAGCCGCAATCCTACTAAAAAACCCTTACAGAAACCTTATAGAGACCTCAAAGGAACCCTTAAAGGAAAAACCCTGGTGACTCTGGTGCAA
>CAJNDV010002065.1:0-13446 GCA_905221635.1 Symbiodinium sp. CCMP2456
CCTGTTTTCTTGAAACGGCAACTCAAAGATGGCTTCATTTTGACACAATTATAATCGGAATGTAACTTTGAGATCATTGCGCCTGCAATGTCAGTGACCATATAAGTGCGAAGACATGAGCTCCGTGTTGTGTCATGCCATGTCACGCGTGGTCTGCAGAAATTCAACATTTCGCAGCTGCTTAGCCGGAATATCGAAATTGAATTATGCTTTGTACGCAACACGCGCGGAGCTTGCTCGGTTGCCCATTCTCCAAATTTGAGCCAAACACAACCATTTTGAATGGAAAGTCGCAACCCCAGAAAACTCCTACATTGTTGGATTTTTCTTGAAAATAGCTACGTTGACTGAGTTTCGGAACAATGTCGGGAGAAAAAACTTACATCTGATTCTCCAGGTATGCCGTTCGCTCTTTGTCTTATGTCGAGTTGTGTGATAGTAACTGCGATTTCATTTCCAAGCCTGCCACTCCCTCCCTGCTCGAACCCTGTGTTACCAGACTGCAGGAGGTTAAGGATACTTCTCCTTCACAGGCACGCAGTGAGCTGCGAGCAGCTGTGGTCGACTCGCCAGCCTTTGCTGACAGGTGCACCTTGCTTGACACGATTGGGTCTCAACATGTGGGCCCTTTACAGTATGTGGACGACGCGACGGTAGCATGCTCCTCACCAGGAGCAGCGAAAGCAATTGTCAACAAAGGGAAAGCTTCAGCATGCTCGCGCTATGCCTTGCGAACAAAATCAGATTTCAACTACGCGTGGAAAGAACAAGACATGTGCCGTGGCTTTTTTGGGCAGTCCGCCGTTGGATGCAGAGTTCCTGGACTGCCAGGTTGTTGACCAGAAAGTTATTTTAGGTGTTCTCTTTGACAGCCAGCTAACTTTTTCACCTTTACTGTCACAAGCATCGGCAAGGGGGTGGTCGCAATTCGTAGAGCTTTTTCATGCAGCGGAAACTTGCGGATTTTCAGTACCGGTTCTGGCCTCGCAGGTGGCTGTAAGGCTTCACCCAATAGTTCTCTACGCTGCACCTTCTCTTGCTGGTGTGCCCGGTATCCTGGGCAGATTAAACCAGCTCCAGTGGCGCTGGGGAAAGCCATTCTGGGTTGTCGTTACCAGCGTGAGCTGAAGCATCATGTGGTCTTTGCACAGTGCGGCTGGGAGTTGCGCTTAGTCACTTGTGTTCTGCTCGAAGTGGCCATGGCTGTGGCAAGGGTGAGACTTTTGCCTCTTGAGCATCCAGCCGCTAAGCTGTCTGCTTTACTGATGGCCAAACACTGCCCCTCTTGGTTTACGCAAGTGCAGGCTTTGTTTCATGAGTGTCGGCTTCCTCGTGAGCTGCCAGATTTGGACAGCTGTGGGCTTTTCTCGGTCAGTGAGCTCCATGAGGCCACACGCAACCCAGCTCTGCGCAAGAGGGTTCTGCGTTCATCAGGCGTGATGTGGTCAAGCCGCTGTTGCTCGATTTCGACAAGCAGCACCTCATGGAGTCCATCATTGAACCGGTTCCGACATTTGGTTTTCCACTTGCCGACTTGGGCTTTTACGTGGTTCACCTCGAGTGGGAAATGTTTGATCATGCCTCCGTGCAGACTTTTCATTAAAGTTTCCGGGCATGGAGTATGGCGCGGATCACAGGCAGATGGCCGTTACCCCTTCTGGGCCAATCTGAACTGCCGTGCGCCCTGCCTGTGGTACAGAAGATGTCTCAGTGCTGCACATGTTGGGTAGATGCTCCGCCACGCACCAGCTCTACAGGAACTTGCGGGCGCAGGGCCCCTCCAGAAGTTCGAGGCGGGAATTCCTGCAGCATCTTTTCGGAGATCCCTGCGCGTGGCAGGCCTTCGCAAGAATTTGTAGGATGTTGTCTGCGAAGACTGCTTGCGCACGACTCGATGAGTGCAACCGGCTAAAAAACTAACCTGCTGTGCAAACGGTGACCGGTGAAAGACCCGCGTTCATGGCGCTGCCAGCAGAGCAGAGCATGCTTCCAGCCACCAAGCTTCGATGCTTGCTGCTGAGCATGAATCAACTGTTGTTTCTCTCACACGAAAGGGGAGCTCAGTTGATCGGGCGCATCCTATCTTATCTTAATGCGCAGAACCCATGCATGCATGAAACCCCTTCTTAAACTACGCGCTGAGGCGGCGCGGGTGCATAGACAATGACTGACCCTTCTTATCCTGCACGCAGCGCAGAAGCTAACAGACTCTCTTGACACCAAGCTGCCATGCGTCACGAAGCCCTGCGAAGCAGGACTGCAACAAGCTGTTTCATGAAACATGGGAAGCCCTGCAAAGCGGCTGCGTGTAGAAGTTCCAGGGCAAGCTTTGGAAGCAGTTCCCTACATAGCAAGCAAGCAGGAAGCCAGGCTGTGTTTCTCAAAGTGATGCTGCATGTGGCCTTCTCAACAACACTGCTGAAACCGGGATAGTTAAGGTTTTCACACTCCATGCAGCCATCCTCGCAAGTCAGTCTTCGCCCTCCTTCGTGTCCTCCCAGTCGGCTTTCTTTGGGGCAGCCTACGTTTCTTGTAAATCTGCTTCTCGTCCGGATCGGCATCCTTGATAGAAGCTACTGAGATGCAATTTAGAACACAAGAAAGAAACTATGCAGCTACACTACATGCCAGTCCTCAGTGATCTTTGTGAACAGAGTGTTCAATCTTTCGGGGTCCAAAAGAACCAAGAGGTCCATGCTGACCTTATGTTTTCGGCTGCACTCCAATTTGTAACCCATCCACCACGACAAACTCCACGGTGGGGACGGCTATCTTGACTTTCTTGTTCTTGGCGTCGGGGAACAAGCCATCTGCTCCAGTGCCCTTGTCCTGGCTTCATCTCTGGCTTCCTTGAGCTTCTGCAACCCTGGCGAGGATGTGAGACTGCCTGCTGTTCTCGATCCCAACAATAACTTCATCATCTATCTGTGGAAGGGCTGGATCTTGAGGTATTTTACTTCCCCAATCTCCACGATCAAATCGTTCGGCACCACCACCTGCCGATCTTGCCATGTTCGCAGACAACACGAAGCACATGTGTGCTGTTCCGAAGCAAGCAACAAGAATTGGTTGCTACATGGCCACGACAAATAACCATCTCCAAACATGAAGCACCTCGCTGTCTTCTGCAGGAAAACAAAACAATACACGGACACAGAGACACCGACATGCAGACACCTAGTTCATGCTGGAGTGTCGGAGGAACCCACATGGCGCCGTACTGGCGCATCAAAAGATGGGGTCGTCGCAAATCCGGCCGCTAAAGCGGACTTCGCATGATGCCGTGTGGCACGTGAAAACATTCGATCTGGTCCACCGTCAAGCAGCCTTGCGCTTCTTGGTGGCGCCGCCGTGAACCTCGGGCTTGTCTGCCAGCTCCTTGGCAGGCTGGAGCAAAAGAGTGTGTGGCGACAGTTTCTTGCCGTTGACAAGCATGGGAACTCGCCGCCCATCAACCTCTTCCACACAATAGCCATCGAGAGTTCGTCCTCTTTCGAGGAGGACTTGATCCAGAAATACGGGACCAGGGTGTCGGTCGGCTTGGGCCTTAACAAAGCCTATGAATTCAACAACTTTCCTAAAGAAAGCCTAGGAATTCAACAACTTTTGCCTCATTTGCAGCCACGTATTGCTTGCGCCCTCTTGGGAAAACGTCAATGCAACAAATTCGCCTCGGTCAAGATGGGCAACGTCACTCAACTCGACATCGAGACGGTCGCGGGACAAATACAGGAAAATGTGGGACACTGTCAGTTCATCTTGATTATCGCTGTGCCCCGATTTCCCCAACGTGAGGAAGACACCACCTGGAACAGAGGGCGATTCCGGTCGGCTCTTCCAACATATGTTGGGGGTCGAACGCCAGCTGAGACAACGATTTCAAGCGAACCCAATTGAAACCGTGATCGAGAATGTCGTACCACACCCGAGATTACGCGAGAACTTACTCGATCTCACCGCTCGACTGGCGATGGATCCGGTCATCATCGATGCAGCCGAGGGACAACTAGTACACCGAAAGTGGTTGCGGTGGACATCGGTCGATTGGGAGGACGTCGAAGTCAAACTCACAGCACACGATGGACTCCATGGTCTTTGACACGGACTACAGAGGACGAGTGGTGTCGACTACACAATCCGATGGCATCCGACCTACAGGCACCTTTACTTGCGAAAGGTTTCTCGCTACCAAGTTGTCTACAGACGGAGCAGAAACTCTTCCACTGCCTCGCAACACCATCCACCGAGCAACAAGGCAGACCGACACCGCAACCTAATAAGTCGCGACAGCTGTCACATGAAACAACACAACGATAGCAGTGAGATCACCTACTCTACCCACCATGGCACTGCGAGGAACAGTTCTTAGTGCAATGGCCAGATGGGGCGGCGTCCGCGGCATCGACGGCTCTTCGAGAACAACTTCAGGGACTAACGCCGGGCTACGCCGAATCCTTGGCTAGTGGAGCTGAAAGCCGTCGCGACATCGCTCTGGGATACGCTTGGCATTTACCAACGGCCATCTGGATAGTGTTCCTACTACTGTTGGGAACCGCCGAGGTTGGAGGCCGCAGTCCCCGCGAGAATCTGCTCTGAATAAGGTGATCAGTTTGTGGAATGCCACTAGGGTCCCGTTCGGGCCCCCCACATGTCTTGGACAACATGACTATATGCCTTGGGGGAACCACTTTCATACGAAGACTAGGGCTGGTATCCACTAAAGTCCGGGATAAAGTGCGGGACAAAGTGCGGGACGAACTGATGGACAGAATCAGGATTCAGGCCAGAATCTCGGGACAAACCCTGGGACAAAAACCAAACCGAATTCGTAAGTCTTGACAAATGCCTGGCAAGTTCTCGGGACGATTTCAAGATGACCGTAAGACCTTAATCCAGTGAATCTCATTTGGGACAACCGGCGACGAATTGCTAGTGAGAACAAAGCAAGATTACAGGATCGGACTGCCTGACTGGACTATATATTATATAGATATATTATAGACTTATAGACGACTACACATACATACAGACAGCATGCAGCATACATACTGTTGGTAACTATTGCCTATTGCTGGCGTGCACTGATTTTCGAATCTGGAAATCCACATCTGGCTTATGCCGCATCTGAAAGTGAGACTTCGCCGTCTTCGGAAATCTCTTCTTCCTTCGCGTGCTCCTCCGTTTCCTGTCCAGATTGCAGCAAATTGCTGCTGGAGGAAGGCCACACTCCGGATATTCCACTTGGCATTCGGATCGGAACGCCATGCCACCGATGGCACGGCTTCAAGTTTCCGCAGCACCTCAGGCTGCAAGAGTCGTGTCGCATCAACGTTTTCACTGCCCCTGAGATGCGTCCAGGCTGCCCCAAGCATCACAGCCCCCACCACTGGGACCGTCATCGCGTTACCTGCTGGAAGGCAAAACCAGGATAATCTAGTACCCAGGATTAAAACATGGTTCGGCTGTACCAAAAACCTGGCCTGCAAGTAGAGTCCAAAAAGATCGCTTGCGATCGGCATACTGGCTCCAGCGAATCTCATGAACAGGAAAGGCGTGTGTAGCCATGAGCTCGAGCCCGTTGAGCAGCCGATGGTGTCTGTAACAGTAGATCATTGAATTCGTTGTTAACCTCAGCTCAAGTATTGAAAATTAAGAACCTTGCCGAAAACATGCTGCGGTAAGCTACTCGGAACCAGATTTCACAGCTCCACGGCACGTTGGCAGGGAGCCGTCGCATTTGCGGGGCATCCGATATACTGACTTTGCGCAATCCACCAATAATAAACTCAAAGCTTGGTTGTCGGCCTTAGCAAAATAACTTGGGACGGTTGAAATGAAATGATTACAACGATTACTACTGAGCTCTGCTGAACAGCACAATTCGCGAATCCTGCCTGGGCCAATTTATAGACGATGTCCAAGGCTTCCACTTTGACAGGCGTGAGCCCCACTCCCCACTCAGGACCATACTCCAATCGGGCCAGTTGCGAGTACCTGCAGCATGGACAACCGGGCCGCCGGGAATGACATGTGCTAGATAGATTCAGTTTAGAGTTTAGGGTTTAGGGGTGGGGTGCCGAACTGGGGTGCCCAAGTGGGGTGCCCAACTGGGGTTTAGGGTTTAGGGTTTAGGGTCCCTAAACCCTAAACCCCCTAAAGCCTAAACCCTAAACCGTGAAGTGCCTAGAATCTATAGTTGTAGGCTACCCTGACCCTGACTCTCCTTCTCCAGGGCACTCTCTGGATTCCCCCATACGCAAGCGGGTTGACGCATGTCGTCCAAGATTCCACGGGTCTTGCCCGACACGGCTTTGCCATAGTCAATCTCCTGCCACAAGGGTTGCATGTGCATGCCACAGTCTACAGCGGCGGGGCTCACAAAAGGAATCATGACAATGATCGCCCCGCCAGTTTTTGGAGCATCGTCCCTCCGCTAATCCCTGTCCGAAACGACGGTCTGAGCTGCAAGAGAAAGAAAGCTGAAAGTCGCAGGACTCACGACGAATCAATCGAATGAAGCTGGGGCTCAGCTTGCCACTTCGCTGTACTGCATACATACAGCATGCAGCATACAGCATACAGACATACATACCCATCAAACAATGAAGCAGGTCCTAGGCCTAGACTAGACACAGGCCTCAAGTTACAAGTCCAGTAAGTATCGTACGACAGGCCCCAGCTTGAATCAAAGGTTCTACAGTATTGTGTGGCGACACCAGAACCCGGAGCCTCGCGATTTTACTTGGGCAGCAAAATCAGACCACTGATCCAAGCCTAGGCTGCCTAGGCTGGCCTATGCCTACGCCTTTAAACTACTGTAATGTAAAACCTGCAAACATTGGCTCATGGCAAAGAGACTACTTCTCGCAAAACTGCACGAGGTTCTGGAGATGACCACCGCACTGCTTAGGCATAGCCGCTCAGCATGGAGCCCATACTACAACGTACAGTGCTTGAGTGCTTGACAGGCCCCGTGTGCGCGCATGCCGCATGCCTTGAAACTGACATGACACAACAGACAATACTCTGCACATGCACTGCGTAGCAAGTCAGCCATCGCAGCTGCACCGTCACGGGAAGAAATCATAGCACAACCAATTCAGCAGATGCCACTTCGAGTATCTGAACCTCATGTCCTAAACCTCAACCTAAACCTTCAGTACAACCACAACTACAATCACAAACCAATCAACCAGCTCGCCATGTCACCGTACTTGACGAAGTCAGCAACTGCCATGCCTAGTGTAAGAGTGAGCCGGAGGTGTGGGGATCAAATTCATTTAGCCGTTGAGGCATGCTGCCTCTGGCTGAGAGATGCGGTCCATTAAACTGCGTCGTTACATCATTATATAACATAACATAACCAGGACCATGGACCATAACCATACCATAACCATGACTATAAGTTATAGTCTATAACTATAACTATGACGAAGACTATGACTACTGACTATAACTACTATAACTATAGACTATAGACTATAACCTATAAATAGCTAACCTAAGTTCCCGGCGTTACCGACTTAGACTAAAGAGCAGTATCTTATCTTAACTTTAGAATCTTAATGCGCTCGGAAATGGACCGAAGTTCATATTCAGATCCGCCGCCGGGCAAAGAAAGTGAATTCACTTGGAGACCTTCTTCTTGCTACCCGGCTGGCGGGCCGGTTGCTTCGCCTTTGCTTTTGCCTTGTTTTTCGCTCTCCCCTTGGATTTGCCCTTCGCCTTCGCCTTGGCACCGCCATCAGCACCTTCCGCGACGTCATCATCATCCCCAAGACCATCACCATCATCATCCTCCTCCTCGGCGGGAGCCGCCAGGACCAGCGTCTCTGCTGCGGAAGGATCAACACCGGCAGTGGACTTGCCGGGCTTCTCCTTGCCGTCCTTGCGTCTCAGGCTTTCCATTGTGTCTTTCACAAGGCTCGGGATCTTGTCCCTTCTGAGCTTCATGGAATCGCCCAATTTGTACGCCTCGCTGACTTGCTTTTGGATGTTGGTATGCTCTTCCGGGTGAAGCTTGAGCTGTGCCACGCACATGCACAGGATAGCCGTGGAAATTGACTCGCTGAGCTCCGAGATCTTTGGAAAAAGCTCTGACAAAGACTTCCACTGATCGTGAAGCTGGAAACTCTCCATTGTCGAGGCGTAGGGCTCAACGAGATCGATTTTGTCCTTCACCGTCTGGACATCATCGCAGCCTTTTGGAAGATACTAAGATACTTACGGTTGAATTTTCGAAACCTAGCATTGAGATTTGAGGGCCTTGCGCTTCTGGTAACAACGACAACAAGTTCTGGAAACACAGCAGGATACAGTCAGTTCATAGGATTCATAGTCAGAGTCAGAGTCAGGTTAGAGTAGAAGTTAGAGTCAGAGTTAGAATCAGAGTTAGTAGAGCTAGAGTCAATGACATGTTGAAACAAGGCGGCCATCAAAGTACCGAGCTGCAGGTGCTCAGCGTTTGCATGTCATTCTCTACCTCGTCACTGTCCACGAGAGGGCGGCAAGCATCAAGATCCCAGCTGGCGGCATCAACAGCTGGCACAACTCTGGCGTACTTCTCAAGAAGAGGCCCTCCTTTTGCCAAGCACGCGTTGATCTCGCCTTGAAGCTTCCCCAGCAGAAGGCCTGAAACTTCACCAAAGCGGTCGAACACTGGCTGTGTCAACAACCCAAGCTCAGTCGACAAACTTTGAGGGGTGCCACCGACGACCACACTGTCGGTGAAGAAACTGGTGAACCTGTCCATGGAAACCTCGAAGCCGTCTCCCCTCATATGAGCCACGGCTTCATCGTCCCAAACCCAATGGCGATCTTGCTTTGCAGCTCCCTGTTCTGGCGGGCGGAACTTCTCGAAGTTCTGCACGTGCACAAGCATCGCCAGAGCCTCCTTGCACATGAACGATTTCAACGAGGCGTCTTGCTCGCTGACAGGCAAGGTTCCCCATTTTAATCAAGCTCTTCGTCCACTGCACCTCCAACACAACAGCAGCCTCCACAACTGGGGTGATCAGATTCAGCAGCTGGCGGAACTGCTTGAAGACGGCACCTGTCAGTGCGAGGGCGGGGTCTTGTGGCAAGATGATCAGCGCCGTCAGACAACACCAGAAAATATGACATGACATAACATGATTTTGATGATATGAGACACTGAGGGTGAGCTGAAGGTGTGAGGTCAACCAAGGACTCACACTGTGCGAGTGAACAGCGAACCTGAGTGCGAGGGTGAGCTGAAGGTGTGAGGTGATCTCACGAGGATGCAAAATTGGACGACCCACGAACACTTGGTTGGGGTAGACAGTTTTACAAGTTTTACACTTTCATCCAAATCAGTCTGCTTAGACCGTTTGACGGTCTAGAACTTCCAGAACTCAATGAACTCAACTGGCCCTTAGATATTAAAAACCCTCCAAGAAGTCTACTTCGCTAAGTCGCCGAATTTTCAGACAACAAACCCATAAAACCTATTAGGGTTTAGGGTTTAGGGTATAGAAATCCTATTGAAAATAAATAAACCCTAAACCTGTTTAGGGTTTAGGGTTTAAGGTTTATTAGGGTTTAGGGTTACAAAACGCAGGGGCAGATTTTGACCCCCGAAACTGCTCATCATAGTAAAGTAACCGGACAGCCTTCGACCCCTGGCGCGGACTTCTGCACAAGCTCCGTGCACCGGTCCAGGATCTGTTTCGTGATCGTGGTCTTTTGGATCTTGTGAATATGCTTGGTTGCTTGTTGAAAGATATGCTTTCCTGACTCCAAAGCCGACTCCGCTTCTCGAACATGCGGATGGGCCAAAGCGAGGTCGTTGAAAATTGACGCGCAGTTTGCTGCAACCGTCTCGAGCTGAATCGGCAGAGCCTGTGTTGTTTGGGAACAAACAGCAAACACAGCCACGGGCCACGAACCCAATAAGGTACGATCTCACTTGGATTCAAAACCGAAGGCAGCATCAGCATCAGCATCAGTGTCACTTCTGCAGAAGTTCAGAAGAAGTGCCTTACACGGATCAACACCTGGACGAAGACGTCCATATGCTTGAACCATTCTGGGTTGGCCATGTCGCTGTGCCAGAAATTCTGCAACAGGTCGGACATGAGGGCCATGGCATCCGAGGAATGAGCATTCACAAGAGCATCAATGGCACCCATTGTTTTCTGGAGGACGTCGGTCTCCTGCTGGCATGTGCCATCCGTGCTTCCTGGAAGCTGGCTCAATGCTTCTTTCGTCTTCATCACTGCGAGCACCAAAACCGGCTGGTTCACGAGTACATCCCAAAGAGCACGACCGCTCGCGGGCTGCTGCAGCAGCTGCTGGAGGTTGGTGTTGACGATGGCTGCTGCACGCTCTTTCACTTCGTTCGTCAGGGAAGTTGGGGAAATAGCACTGTCCGCCGCCTCCTTCAACGCCGACCACAAAGACCTGCCGAGGTTTGTGCCCTGCAGTAACGACTTGAGTCTCATAGAAATGAAATTCTTGGCCTCGACTGCTAGCTTTGCTTGATGACACTGCAGTGCAGTCTTCGGGCTGTGGTCCAGCACGAGCTCTCTCAACATCTGAATCTCCAGCTTGACGAGGGACGACCACCCATCGTTCTCCAGCTGCGACACGTCCACTTGTGAATCTCCCAACCCCTGCACTGGTGGCACCGGGCAGCACCTGCCAAAGAGTAAGTACAGTAAAGTAGAACGTATAGTTAACCCGAAGAAAGTAATAGTAATAGTAATAATTTATAATTATATAATTGAACGCATGACTCATAGCTATGCTATGACTATGACTATAAGACTATATAACTACAACTAGAACATAATCTAAAGATAGACTAAATAAAACAGACTACCAATTCTCGATGATATCATATCATGATATAGACATAGCACCCGGAGAGAATGCCGCGCAACTTGTCTGGCTTCTTCAGCCGCAACAACTTGTCGCACATCAGGGCAATGACCTGGTGCTGCACATTCGCGGCCACAGAGGTGCCCGCACCCAACCCTTGCGATGTCATCTTTGCTTGGAGCAGGCCCAACGTCAAGGACGTGGGCGTCACCTGAAGCTGCGCCCTTGCCAACTTGAAGAACTGGCCGGCAATGCGTTTGAACTCCAAGTCATCCTATCAGGAGTGAGGCACGACAACAACCGCAGCCCCAGTCAATGAGTGACTCACAGTCTGCAGTAGACTCCCCCGCCCCTACCCGAACTCCTGACTCCTAACCGAATCCAACCGAATCCTATCCTATCACTGTCAATGCCCATGTTATGATTCAGTTGTCTATGTTATGTTATGTTATGTTATCTTGTGTTATGTTATGTTATGTTATGTTATGTTATGTTATGTTATGTTATGTTATGTTATGTTATGTTATGTTATGTTATGTTATGTTATGTTATGTTATGAGTTATGAGTTATGATTATAGTAACAGAACAAAAACATCAGTCTAGCAGCATAGTAGTAATAGTAATGAATGATAGTAATAGTAATGAGTAATGAGTAATGTAATGACTCACATGTGTCACATGAATGACTCACGACTCATGACTCATGACTCATGACTGTGTGTTCCCTGCCTGCGTATCCAGTGCCTTCAGCAGATCAGCTGCGACCTTCGTGATGATGGTGCTCAGGACTGAGATGTCGCATGTCAGCAACGCATCCACAGTTGCCTTGTCCAAACTCTCCACACAAGTTGCAGCATCCGCTCTGATGGCGACGATGGCTTCGAATCTCTCCTCCATTGCACTCACCTGTTCCATCATCGATGCTCTCAAAGACATCGCATCTGGGCACGAGTCCTGTGGCAGCCCGCAAAGTTTCACTGACAAGGCCGCAGCGGCTCTCGCGAAGGCTTCCACCTGGCGTCGGCGAACTGTGCCTTCCCACATCTTTTCCGGGCCATAGTGGCTGCTGAGCTTCTGAACGGTCTCATGAGCCTTGTCAATGATTGCTTTCTGGGCCTGGCTCGGGGCCTTTGACGGCGCTGGCTTCGGCTGGCTTGACGGGTTTGCTGGCTTCGGCGGCTTCACTGTTGTCGACGGCGCAAGAGTCGGAGCCCTCGGGTTGGGTGGTCCAGCACGGGAGCTTGCAGGAGCAGCCTTCTGAGTTTTCGGTTTTTTCGGCTGGGGCTCTAGTCCCCAATTGAAAGCTTCGAAATCCTCATCTGGACAATCATCAACGCACTCATCTTCGTCGACTTCCCCAGCCTGAGCATCCTGCTCTTCCTCGTTTGGCTCGCCGTTGTCCCCCTCGTCGTCCTTGACCGCCAAAAGCTCGTGATCTCGATCTTGCAGTGCCCGTGCGGTGATGGAACTGGTTCGTGATTTGTCAATTCCTTGTCTGAGGTTGCTCTTTGCGAGCGCGGAGTTCATCTCAGCAGCGCTGTCGTGCATACCCACATGCATTAGCCGTAGTAGTGTAGTCGTATTAGCAGCGGTAACTTAACTGCGGACTGCAGTAACTTATGATTCGGATCGGGCCCGGGATCAATCCGGCTGAGAGAGAGAGAGAGAGACAGTTTTGTAAATATGTTCATAGGAATAGTACATAGCAAGCAAGCACAAATCATGAATCATGAATCATAAAACCATAAGTTTAAATACTGATACAAAAATTATGCAATATACAGTATACATTATCGTGCAGCAGCATAGCAGGCAGCATAACTTAACTGCAGCAGCATAACTTCGGTGAGTTAGTACTCGCAAGCCTTCCTCTTGCCAGCAGCAGTCCGCCATCCCACTTTGATCTTATGATGTCCCGGCTGATCCTGGTTGAGGACGACCACGCCATGAATGCCGTTCCGGGTCAAAACGTCAGCCTTGTACTCCTTGCGGCAAAGGGTTCAATATGTCAGTCTTGCCACTCACCTTCAACATCACCCTCACGCTCACTGCTCGCCGTCATGCATCATGCACCCCATCCTCACGCTCACGGCCACCCTCGACCTCAGCCTCAGCCTCACCCTTTGTGATTTGTGTAGGCACGGTAAACCATCGGACCATGGATACAATACAATTACAAATTACCTCCACGCTACAATAGATTTAGGCAGCAATGGCAATATTCATTAACATTATTATTAATATTAATATTATTAATATTAATATAAATATTAGAATTCAGAATAACGCAATTAATATAAACAAATATAAATAGAAAGCTAGGGAGATATAATATAGTAATCGAATTTAATTATATAATTTTTCGGAATAGTATAATATTATATTTTCATAATGCTATAAATACTATACTATATTATATAATATATATATATATAATATAATATAATATAATATAATATAATATAATATAATATAACATAATATAACATAATATAATATAATATAATATAATATAATATAATATAATATAATATAATATAATATAATACAATATAATATAATATAATAATATATATATATATATAGTATACATACATATATAT
>CAJNDV010002067.1:0-13443 GCA_905221635.1 Symbiodinium sp. CCMP2456
AACCCTAAACCCTAAGCCCTTAAGCCATTAAACCCGAGACCCTAAACCCGAAACACTCAAACCCTTCAACCCTTAAACCCGAAACCCTAAACCCTAAACCCTTAAACCCTAAGCCTAGAAGGAAACGAGGGTGAAGGGTTGGATGCCGGAAACACTCAGATGAAGCCCTAACCGATCCCGTGGAGTCGGTTTCGCAAAATTCCACTTAGGGATTCAGGGTTTAGGGTTTAGGGTTTAGGGGCACTTGTGCCCGGATCCCTGTGTTTACCTGTTTTTTCTGGGCGTAAAGGAGTCGAAGTTAGCTTAAATCCTAAACCTTAAGCCATACTCTAAACTTTACCAGATCCCTAAACTTAACACTTTGTGGCGCAGGGGCCCAGGATTTTCGGGTTTAGGACGTAGGATGAAGGGCTAAGGCGAACACTTAAGATTCTCCTAGGAGCTCTGTTCAGGCCAAAGTATAGGTTTATGGTTCAGGGCTTTGGGTTTAAGGCCAAAGTATAGGTGTCTGTCTGTCCGGCTGTCCGTGTGTATGTATGTTTGCATGCATGGATGCACACACGTCACATGTATGTACGTATGTACATATGTATGTACTGTATGCATGCATATTGTTGTATATGCAAAAGCACACACGGACATCTACATATTTACATGCTATACAGCTACAGGGACCTATGGCTTCTTGATCGGGCAATACAGATGTCCCCAACCCAACGATGGCCTAGGGTTTAAGGCCTTGTGGGCTTTCGGGCTCGGGGGGTTTAAGGGTTTGGGAAATCGAGCGTTTTGCTCCCCCCCTCCGTAGGGTTTTGGCAGGCCGGCTAACCCCGACCCTCGACCATCAAGGCCCCTCTAGCTGTAGGGGCTTCAATAAATACCAACACTAATCTTTGGGGTTCATTATTATGTCGTAGTATAATATACCACCCCCAAGCTTTATTCTAATTGTTAATGCCCCTACATTAGGCCCTGAGCCAAAACGCCAGCATTTACAGCCACGGTCTCCGTCGGAGTGTTATGCGCCGGCAAGTCAAGCATAAAAAGACACTAGGCCCTAGGCCAAACCCGAAAGCCCTAAACCCTTGGCCGAAGTGGCCTAGAAGGCCAAACCCGAAACCATAGAAGCCAAAAGACATGTAGCTGAGGAAGCCCGCCTGAAGAATGACATCCGCCAGAAACAGCGACTCGGCATTAGCCTGGAGAGCCTTCCCACGACAGCGAATTTAGAGGCCTTCAGAATTAGAGTAGGGTTTGGGGGTTATTGTAGTAGACGTACGTAGGGACTGTAAGGAACGATGTTACAAGTTATTTAGGCTTCTGGTAGGTGGTAGGTGGTTACACGGCTAAACGCTGCTGATTTAACATCAACTAGAAACGGGAGTGCAATGATGAAGATGAAGAAGAAGAAGATGATGATGATGATGACGCCATCACCACCACATGGAGGCCACTCCTTCATCGCCTTCTCACCTTCACTGTCACTACCATCAGCATCGACCCATTCCAAAATTTAGGCCCCTAAACCAAACCCCCCAAGCCCGAACGAACCCCACACCTTCACCCGAAATCCAAATCCCAGAGTTCCTGAACCCAAAACCCCAAACTCCACACCATGCTTTGAGGCAGGAGGCTTTCGAGAAGATTGGGGCTGTGGAGCAACAGGCCGGCAACAGCTCCACCGACGTGCTGGACCTGCGGGTCTTAGGGTTTGGGGTTTTAGGGTTTAGGGTTTAGGGTTTAGGGTTTACTTGTGTCTATGCCACAAGTCCCAAACCCAAAGGTTCAAAAGTACTGACACAGTAGAAGGTGTATAGGGTTTCTAAAGTAGGAATTACTAGTGTGATTTGGGTAAGTATCCCCCATACAGGGATCCACTAAGGGATCTGATGAGGGTTCCTTGAGGGGGTTGGGGATTATCTAAGGATCTTAAAACGGGCTCCTTTATAGGTACGCAGGATGCTTTGGGAAATCCTGAACCTTCACTCTAAACCCTCACTTGGACCCTTCCAACCATCCCAATTCCCGAAGCCGAAGCTAGGGCTGCCAGGGTTCCTTTAAGGGGAACTCTAGGGCTCTTTTGGGTTCTATAGGATGGTAGGGTTTAGGGCGAATCTCAGAACCCCGCCCCCAAGTCGAACCTGTCTAAGATTCCATAAGCCCGAGAAAAACACTAGACACAAGCGTCTAAGACCTGCATGGCAGGCGGAGCTCCGCAGCGCCGAAGCCTCCCGTCGCCTCGGAGCATTGGACCTGCGGCTTTGGCCGAATTTTTGTGGAAGATCGGTCTTTAGGCCCGGTTTGCTTGGAGGACTATTGGAATTAGTAACTGAGGTTATAAGTACCTTAATTTAAACGCTTTGCGTCGTCCGCCTCGGCCCGGCCGCAAACAAAGAGGGTTAACGAACTGCCGGTGCCTTGAAGGTGCCGTTGGCGGAGCGGACGAGGACCGGGGAAGGGGAGTAGAATGCGTACTAAAGGAAAAGCAGGGCGAGCGTGGAGGAAACAGGGGCGAGGCTGGAGGGGTGCGGGGGGGTGGGTGGGACTCCCCGTTTCCTTCAGACGGGTGCAGGGTTGAGGGCCCTTAGGTACAGTGTACCGTACTTGGAGGTTCGGGTTGCTTCTAACCGAATTAAGTTGTGACTCACTTTGACGTCCCATGACCTAGCCAAACTAGGCTTTAATCGGGCTTGAGGCACCATGAAAACTAGGCTGCGGTTACAAGCAACCCGAATCCCCAAGTGGTTCAAGCGGGAGGGCCCCTTGGTGTGAGGCAATCAGGAGGGCTCAGTATCAGTCAATCGAAAAAGAGTTGAACGTTTAGGATTGTGACGCTTAGAGTTTGTGATGGCCGTGGAGATTTCCCGCATATGAATCCTTAAATTCCAGGGAGAGTAGGATATGCCTTTTAGAGGGTTTGTATATAAATATATATGTATATATAGAGCGTACTAAAAACTGGTCTGGCTCGGATTTCGGCTGTTTTATTGCACTACCCCGCAAAGCCCTGAACCCCAAAGCCTTACACCCTCAACCCTAAATCCTAAAGCCTGAAGCCCAAACCCTAAGCCTAAACCCTGAAGCTTAAACCCTGAAGCCTAAACCCTAAAACCCAAATCCTAAAGCCAAAACCTTAAAGCCTAAAGCCTAAACCCTAAAGCCTAAAGCCTAAACCCTGAAGCCTAAACCCTGAAGCCTAAACCCTCAAACCCAAACCCTAAACCCTAAACCCTAAACCCTAAAGCCTAAAGCCTAAACCCTGAACCCCAAACCGAGGCGCATGAGCGGGGTGCAGGGTGGACTTGGCGAGCACAAACGTGCCCGGTCCTCGGGTGAAGGGAGGTACCTTAAAGGCTTCCTTAAAGGGATCTATAGGGTCCTTCTAAGGGATCTATAGGGTTCCTTCTAAGGGATCTATAGGGTTCCTTTAAGGGATCTAGAGGGTTCCTTTAAGGGGTCTATAGGGTTCCTGTAAGGGATCTATAGGGTTCCTTTAAGGCGTCTATAGGTCTCTAGAAGGGTTTCAGAAGGTCTTAGAAAGGATTTGTGTTGGTCGAGTGCTTTATGACAGAGTTTGTGTAACAGTTTCCGGGATAGCAAATGCAGGCCCTAAACCCTAAACCCTAAACCCTAAACCGAGACTACAGCCAGAAGCCGAGTTTCCGGGGAGAAGCTGGGAACAAATGCACGAGACTATATACAGCCGGAATGAATTCGAGAACAACTTCAAGAACGCAGGCTCTTTCTACGACACTTCGAAAGACCTGAGAGCCCCGAAACCAACACCCACCAAATCGGTATATTTTCAAGCCGAATCCCAACCCTATCGAGCAAACGAGCACTGGAGACTTCGTCTGCCTCGAACCATGAGTCTGTGAACGAAGAGTTGCGCAAGCCAGGTAAATCCTCTGAAAGAAGGTCAGGCAGTTCGGAGGTAGATTACCTCCGGATAGAATCATACAGCGCATGAGCACCCTAAACCCTAAACCCTAAACCCCCTAGGGTAGCCATTTTGGCTCAAGCTGTTGGCCCAACTCGTGTTTTATGTTTGTGCCCCGGGTCCCCCTTTCCTCGCGCTGGAGTGGCGTCGACTGTGACCTCTTCTACCTCTTCGTGACTTTTCCAGGTGGGCGACCTGGTTCTCTGGCGAGCACTTGTCCTTTAACTTCTACAACTTCCCTGGGGTGGTGAAGAAGAACGGGTGCCTGCTGGGAGTGAAAGGACTTTTTGTGAGGGTGACTTACCCCCCAACTCTTCCTGCTTTGGTCGCTGTCGGCGGTGACCACCTTCCAGCACGGGGTGATATCCACTTGCTCTGTGGGAGGTCTCGGATTTCATTGTGGGTGACTTCCTCGTCTTGGCTCCATCCTCTCACTCTCTCACTTGACAATGGCAGCAAGATTGGAAGACGTTGAGCCCATGCAGATTGAAGTCGCCTCGCCGACGGAGATTGCTGAGGCCTCTGGCGATGACGGGCATGAAGAAGATGGACAACGGGAATCTGCCGTAAAGTTGGAGAAAAGAAAAAGAGATGACGAGATCTCGCACCCTGGAGGAGTTGGAAGTCCCGTCCTTGAACCTGCACCCTTTGGTCCGGATGACGATGAGGACCTACACAGTCCCCAAAAGCGTCCTTCGAAAAGCGAGGAGGCACCCCTCTCGGCCCGAGAATTGCGAGCACTACTGTTTGGACACATGAACGAGATGAAGAACGCGTGGAGTAGTTTCCAGCACCGGCTTGATGGGGTGGAACACCAACAACAGGTTGTCGCTTCGTCTCTTGGTCAGATGGAACAGAAGCAGAATGTGCAGAACAACGAAATTGCTGCCCTCAATACTCGTGCATCTGTCCTGGAAAAAGACGGCCTCACTACCAGAACGAAGCTTGAACAGACCACCAAGAACTTGGAGGAGCTGACAGAAGACGTCAAAAACATGAAAGTCCAGTGGAAGGAGATGAAGGATAGTGTGCTACAAGGTGCCCCTGCCAAACATCCCGCCGCACCAGGGCCGAGATCCGGTGCTCCTCTACCAGGCGGACCAGCACCACTTCATGCAGAAGATCCCTGGGGTGAATATCTTCGACGTCGTGAACATGACAACGTACAGCCTACAGCGCCGCCCTTGCCGTCCTCTTCCCATGGACCAGACAAGCAAGACGCCCTCAGTGAGGATGAAAAGCGAACACTGGTTATTGGTGGTTGGCTCAGGGACACCAAGAAAGCAACGATTGAGCTGGAGGCCGCCGAGGTACTGAACCTTGACGGTCTGAAGGACTTTATTGATTCTGATAAACTCCAGATTTTTGGACCCAGGCGCTCGGTCGGGATGCTTAAGTTCACTGAGAGAGAGGGTGAGGACTACGACGCCGTCAAGGAAAGGATGTGGGGCACAGTTAGGTTTCTGGCACAGCTCAAGCACCCCCTTAACAGCACCAAGGAGGGCTCCAGCGTCAAAACGCTCTGGGCGAGTTTCGTTAAGACAAAAGCTGCCAGGGTGAAAAGCTCGCATGTCAGCCTGCTTAGACGGGTGACAATTGCCCTGGCCCTCGATGCGAAGGATGAACGTGGCGGAATTCCATGTGTGCTCAATACGCAAACCACAGCGTATGATTGTGATTGGAATCTCGGCACCGCTTGGTATGGACCGTTCAAATTAGGAAGTGCCACGCACCGTCAGCCCAAGGAGGGTGACATTATCCAGATGCCGAGCGGTTGGGTTTCACTTACCGCCGTGGCTGCCTCTGCTGGGTGCTCTCTTGCCGATGCTAGAAGCGCCTTTGAGCACGAACTATGAGGGCCAGCTGAACTTGGTTTCACTCCCGAGGATGAGAATTCAAATTGCCAGCCTGAGCATCACTCTGCAAGCTCGAAGAGATCGGAGTGCCTGCGACCCCGCCCGTATGCAACACACAGGTGGGGCCGTGCTGCCCAGTGGAATCTTGCTGGACAACCCCTTTCTATTTTGGACATCACTGCCAGTGACGCTGACTTTATCTTTGTTCAGGAAATTGCCAGGGACGCGAGTGGGTGGAATGTGCATGACACTGAAGCTTTTCATTGGGTGACATATAGGGACGAGAACCTTTGGCGAGGGACTGGCATTGGCATCTCAGCTGACCGCTTTGACTCTGTGATCCACAAGATTGGAACACGACGTGGCTTCTGGGCTCTTCTTCGAATCAAAGGGATCGGACGTGTTGTGTGCGGCTCACTTCATGCTTGCACTGGGGTGACAAACGCACACTACCAAGCCATGGTTGCAGAGTTTTTCCGCAGCATGCCGGCCAAATGGCGACAGTATCCGCTTCTTTGCGGGATCGATGCCAATGAAGTACCGCAGTGGAACCTCCCCGAGGAGCCGGACACGCACGCTGACCTCGTGATTGGACATTGCTCGGCGAACCTAAATTTCCTTTTGGAAGAAGCTAACAGGATTGCTGCTTGCCCTATCGCCCCGACAAGATCACAGAGATTTGCATCAACCCATTTCCCCAGGGACGTCAGTCGTGGAGGTCGGCAAATTGACATCATGCTTGCCAGACAGATTGAAATCTCCGCTGTCACGATTGAGCCCGCACGACGCCACTGCATTGGCTCCGACCATGCCTATCTCTATGCGGACCTCTTCTTTCGAAGAACCAAGGGAGCTGCATGGGGGAGTGACTCCAGAGCCAGGTGGGTTTACAGGGACCTCCCCAACGACGTCACCATTGTCGATGCCGAAGATGTCGCAGAAATTGCACGCAAATACTCCAAGCCGAAATCCTCTCAAGCCTACAATGACCCTGATGAGGTGAAGCGTGCCATCAATTCTGCAAGAAACAGCCATCGGAAAGAGGACTGGAAAGCTGTGCATCGTCTCCGCAAACAAGCTCGCCGACACTGGCAACAAACCAGACTGCAGCGAATCCTACTTGGGAGCTGGGACGACTATCGACAACTACAAGCTGACAAAAAACGACGTCGTGGGTGGTGGGGTGCAATGCTGGAGGATAAGTCTTCTTCTGAACAAAGCGCTGCAGTACAACGCCACCTTGAGAGCAAAATGGTTGACAAAACCCTGCCAGTGGGTGAATGGGACGAGCAGCTCCAGTTGTACATTGATGAGGTCTCTGTGGGTGACTTTATTCCTTTCCAGCTCATTGATGTGCGCACTGAACTCCAGGAGATGCGATGTAGGA
Source organism: Symbiodinium sp. CCMP2456 (assembly GCA_905221635.1). Classification (NCBI taxonomy): domain Eukaryota; class Dinophyceae; order Suessiales; family Symbiodiniaceae; genus Symbiodinium; species Symbiodinium sp. CCMP2456. Next base: position 7,184 of record CAJNDV010002067.1, read on the forward strand.
GTGCAGTTGGGCCCGATGGCATTGGGGTGCATCTTCTTCGCTGCATGGCTTCTCATGAAACTTTGGGGCCGCAACTGCTTGACCTCATTAATGATGTCGTCCGCAATCTCCATCTTCCGCAGTCTTGGGAGACCAGTTTCCTTGCCCTGCTGGCCAAATGTGATCATCCGGCCAAACCTGGTGACCTCCGACCCATATGTGTCAGCTCGGCTCTACACAAATTGGTCAACAGACTCGTTTGCGCTCGGGCACTCCCTCTACTACGACGTGGTTCGCGCATTTCGGCCTGTGGACATGGACGTCAAGCTGCAGACCTCATCGGAAGTGTGTCACGCATTAGAGATGTTTGTCGCGAATGGCACCTGCCTGTCCTCCTCTGCAAGCTGGATGTTGCGGGTGCTTTCGACAGGATTGATCGCAAACGCATTGCGCAGCTCCTCATTGCAAGGCTTTCGACAGCCAATCTTGGGGGTGAACTTCGTTACCTTCTGGCTCAACTACGTGAACACGAACTACTTGGACGAGTCCCTGGAGGAGCTGAGATCCGACTTCGGCCGAATGTGGGCATCAAGCAAGGAGCCCCCGAAAGTGCAGAGATTTTTGGGCTGGTTGTTGACACGATGTTGTCTGAACTCACCTCCTGCAAGCAGTGGCATGCATTGGGTTCTTCGCTGCCTGGCCTCGACGTCGACCTCATGTTTTACCAGGACGATATCTTCATCCTGGAACATCAGCTGGGGAATCTTTGCAAACGAGTGCAAGCAGTTGATCGTTGTCTGCAAAAAGCTGGCCTCCGCCTTGCCACAGAGAAGACCAAAATCATCGCTGGGCCGGACTATGTTGGTTGTAGAAGAGCGAAGATTGGAGACAATGTTTTCCACATAGCGGCCTCCGATGAGACGGTCCGAGTGCTCGGGGTGAACTTTTCTTTCTGTGACAACCCGGCACAACAAGCAAAAGACCTTCTGGCCAAAACCAGAGCAGCGGCATCCATGCACCGTGATATTCTCACTGCACAAGGACCATGGATGCACAAAGTGAACATGATGAAGTCGCTTGTTGAGTCGCAATTCGCTTGGTGTGCCGGGGCACTTCATTGGACCTCCTGCACCCTGCATGATGCCAATGTCCTTCAACTGCACACGCTCAGAAGTGCCTTTGGGATCAAACGACGTGCTGCTGAAAGCTGGGTCCAGTGGAATGCCCGGTCAATGCGCTTTTGCAGAGTTTGGCTCGTCAGTAAGTCCGTACCCAGATGGTCCGAGAAGATACTGGCACTTCAGTTCAATCTCCACGGACACTGGGCCAGGAGACTGGAATGCGGTCTTCGGGGAAGTGATCATGGTCTTGTTCGACGCGCACTCGAGTGGAAGAGCACGCAATGGTGGCGCTCACAGCAGAGCTTCAGTTTCGGAGATCGTCACCCATGTCGCTTCTACGCATCTAATCCTGAACGACAAATTGCCGAGAGTGTCGGCGTCGATTGGCTTTCTGCTGCTCAGGACCGCCCAAGATGGGCAGCCTTGCGGGAGCACTATGTCAAAGAATGGGATGTAAAATGGTCCTCAGGTCGTCAGCTCGCCTTGCGTTGGTGATCTTGCAGGAGATGTTTGCCTCCGTTGAGTGAACCTGTGAAGTCCTGCCAGACTGACAACTTACCGATGGAGTCTGACTTCTTACAAGGTCCCCACCTGTCTGATAGTACCTGACATGAATTTGTGCTCGCCCTTTGAGCTCTTCGTGATTGCTCTACATGACATGTCTTACCTCTTCTACCACCTCTTGTCCGCATACCAACAGCAGCCCTCTAAAGCTTCACTACTGTCTTGCTGCTTCGTCCTGTTTCGGCTCGAGGTGATTTGGAAAACTTACCTGCGCATCACCGCCACCCCTTTGTGAACATGGCGCCTCTTTGTGGCCCTGGACTTCTTGCTTGGGCTCTGTGGACTCAGAACCTGGTGGTCTTTGCTCCCCATCCTGTACAAGATGCGTCGCGACTCCGACAGTGGACCCAAGCTGAGATCGCAGTGCACTGCGCAGCAGCCTGGGGTGAAGATGTGGCACTACCGGAAGAACTTCCGCCTCCGCAGCCGCCACTTCAACAACTGCCGCTGACGCCACTCCACGTAACGAACGAGCCTCTCCCCATCTCTGCTTGGAACGACACGGAGGATACACAGTACCTGCTGCCGAAGCTGTGTCTGCGTGGGATGTTCAAGATGATGACATCAGCCCTGCCTTGGCACCTGGGGTAGCACCACAGGGTGATGATCCGTCGGTTTTGTCCTCCACACCTTCGACCTGGCCTTTGCGGTGCACGGCGGCGGCCTCCTCTTCTACATCGACCCCGGCTCAACGTGGTTCATGGTGGACTTCTTCGCGGACGTGTTTGCCGAGCTCGCCGGCATCCTCCTCCTGGTCCCCTACACCGCCCAGCACACCGGCGGAAGTTCAACAGTATTTGGCAAGCAGATGGGATGAGGAGATCAGCCTGGCAATGGCGCACGAGATGGAAAATGATGAGGGTGAAATCCGCCACATTGATGAAAGCTGTTCGGCACCCATCCCGGAGGATCTTCCCCTTCCTTTTCCAACGAGGATTTCCACCCGCACTGGTGCTAGCCTGAGAGACACTTTGGGTGATGGTCGCTGTCTTCGAGGTGTTGTACAAGATCCGCAAGTCACACCCTTAGGTCGTGACCCCGCCACACTACTACAGCCGACTGGAGCTGGGGCATCCAGTCATGCGCTGCCATCGTCCTCTTCTTCCTCTTCTACGGCAATGGCCTCGTCCTCCGACCCTGACACGGACGAGGGCATCACTCAGCGGGGGAATCGAGTTCGTGCTGGACGTGATCGGTGGCATCATCCTGATGGATCTATTAAAAACCGACTACAGGAGCGACTACAAGCTGAACGCCTCCAACAACAAGATCAGCCCTCGGATCCTCCTCCCTTCACTGTCAATGGCACTGGTGAACATCAAGGAGAAAGGTGTGTCACGGTCACCACATTCTACGGGCAACAGGCCAAAGTACGTGCTGGGACTGAGGGACACACTGATGATATGTCCACCACTACAGGGGGTGACTTTGTTTCCCAGGATGAAACCACCACTCCTGAAGCTGCACATGATTCCGAGGCCTCTTCCTCCTCCACTTGCCCTACAGTCCCCGGCTTTTGGCTCCATGGAGTGTGGCAGAATCGCCCACGAAGTGCGGCTGAGCAGAAGCAGCACATGGGCGGGTGTGGACCCCAAAGGATGGCCCGCAAGGCCCAACGGGCAAAGGACTACTACGAGGGCCGTTGGAAACCGGCGTGGCTACGTGACTACATCAAGGACAAGGAGCTACGACAAGCCAACAGAGCCGCCCAGATGACAGAGGAGAATGAGGGGGTGACCTGCGTGGATACTGCCAGCACCAGCTCAGAACTACCAGGCCCGTACAACACACCAGTTGAAAATACCATGGGTGAAGTGGATGATTCACAACATCCAACGTGGTCAGCTCAGTCTGTCATGGACTCTGAGAATGATGGGTGGCGGTCATCTTCCTGGTGGCAGTGGGACTCTCAGGGATGGCAGTGGAATGCCAATGACACCTGGACAGACCAGCCAGCTACTTCCTCAGCGTCCTCACGGTGGTCGACATGGGAGGAGTGGTCTGGTTGGACCTCTTCGCGTACCTGGTCGTCTTCTACGTCATCCAGCTCCACTACCTCGTCTTCTACACAGGTCAACTTGCCCAACGAAGGTCTGTTCCCGACTGTGAGACCCGCTAACCCGGACGACGTACTGGTCCTCATGCAACTCACGGGCGACTCTTCAGGAGAATGGGATACCTAGGAACACCATTGATCGACTGGAGGACCTCCTACATGCCTTAGATGATCATGAAATCGATGGAACGGGACCCGAATCCAGATGGGCACTCAGCTGCCTGGCGCAGCGGGGACAGGATGCCATGGAGGCGCTGGACACTCTCCTGGGCATTCTCCTGCGTCGACTTGTACCACGCGGTTTTCTGCCGATACAACGTCTTCCACGTGCGGAAATTGACCAATGGCGGTTTTTCAGCTGGGTCAGGCAGTACACGACGCTTTTCACTGACACGACTGCCCACAACGTGGATGTTCCCCTACAGCCTTCGGAACGGGAACTCCCTCAGGCCAGACAAACCACTGCGGTGGGTGACATTGTTCCTGGCACGGGCAACGCTACCAATGGTCATGGGGACTTCACCTCTCAGCCGGCCTCCTCATCCAGTGCGCCCCCGGCAGCTACCACGAGGAGCCGGTCTAGGAGTCCAGTCCCCTCTCGATCTGGAGTTTCCACACCAGAGGGGGATGACAGTGACATCGATGTTGCACTTAATTCTGAGGGTGAACGTGTCAGAGCAGTTCCTCGTGATCCAGTTGAAGGCCCCTTTGGACCTCTTGGACCTCTTCCGGTCTTCCCAGAAATTACAGATCCGGTCACGGGATGCCTCACCACTGCGCCAGTGGGCATCTGGCGAGACCCAACTGCTGACATTGAAATCGGGGGTCAGCCAGCCTCCTCCTCCTCGCGGACGAGTTCTACCACCAGTACTACGTCAACATGGCTTGGGGGTGACTTTCCGATGGACCTGTCCCTTCTTGATGACGATGTATTCGGTTATTCGCTCTGGCTATGCCAGCTGAACTTTGTCATCGTGTCCTCTTCGTCGACTACCTCTACCACCTCGACAACGAGACCAACAACGGCGACTGTGGTGCGGGACGTAGTGGGCCGAGATGTTCTTCAGGCGAACCTGGCGGACATCCAAGACACAATGCGTCGGCTACTAGATCGGCAACGAATGCTGCGCCACTGCGACAGACTCTTGGGAGTCGCCCTGGAAGAATTGGTGTCCTTCCTTCATGTTCCTACCTCGGCTACTTCGTACAATTCGGCGACTATGGACACGCATATATGGGAGGCCATCAGCAGAGAGGCGTCACTGGGATCGGGTCCTACCTCTACGATGATCTCCGCTGAGGTCTCGGCGCCAGTGGTTCTACTCGACCCTGGCTTTCCGGACGGTCCTGCCCTTCGTCGTGCTTTACCTGGCTATTCCTGGAGTCGCCTGTCGTCACTTCGACGCAGAGCCTGGCAGGTACATGTTGCAGGAGTCATGCTCGACGAAGGGGTGGTTAATGAAGCTCGAGGAGATGATGAGGACACGGACTATGACAACGATCAGGAAGAGCTCTACGTTTTCCAGGCGAACCTCACTGTCCCTGTTCCGAACCACCCCGTCTCGGTACCACTCCCTGAGCTTCCTTATCAGCGCAGAGTTCGTTTTGGTGTCGCCGGTCGTCGACGGTTTTGTCAACAAAGACCTCCCCCTCGTTTGGTCAACCCCGACATCGCTTTGCCCTCTGACGCGCCCTCTCATGGTGATGCTGATGCTGCTTCTAGTAATGACTTGTTGACAAGGGAGGCAAGCAGTGACGATAGTGACGAGTCAGAGGCCCCAACAACTGTACGAGTCCGAACTGAGCGCAGCGGGCCACTACACTTTAAAAAAAAAAAACCCTAGGGTCGTATACGCTTGATTGCGCTGAGCCTTAAGCACCCACAGCCTCGGCCGCCTTTATCCTTGATCCCTGAGCCCTAAAGGCCGCACCCTGTAAGCTCAAAGCAGTAAGCCCCAAGCCCTAAACACCAACTTCAGGGAATTAGGGTTTAGGGTTCAGGGTTTAGGGTTCAGGGTTTAGGGTTCAGGGTTTAGGGTTTAGGGTTTAGGGTTTAGGGTTTAGTACTACTGTTCTGTACGATGCTATACTATACTCTGCTATACTAGTGAGGTTTATGTCAGCACCTAAACCCGGAACCCTACTTTTCAACCCTAAGCCCTAAACCCTAGCCTGGAACCCTAAACCTTTTTCCCTGAACCCCTAAACCCAAACCTAAAATCTAGAAAGCACCAAATCTTGCAAGCCATGCCTCCACCCTCGAAAGCTACTCCGAGCACATCCTGAACCCTAAGCCCTAAACCCTAAGCCCCAAACCCTCAGCCCTAATCCCTAAGCCCTAAACCCTAGACCCTAAACCCTAACCCCTAAAGCCTGAGCCCTAAATCCTAAACCCCAAACCTTGAATGCTTAACCCCCTTGTACTCCGAGGACATCCTGAAGCTTCGGGAGGAGGTGAATGGCCTGACGGTAAAGAGCGCCTCCCACGAGGTCGCGGGCCTGGGGATTTGGGGTTTATAGGGTTTTAGGTTTTTAGGGTT
>CAJNDV010002068.1:0-13253 GCA_905221635.1 Symbiodinium sp. CCMP2456
ATAAAAAATTTCAATTTTTATTAATTAGAATCTTATTTCTTAAATATATAATAATAATATTAGTCTTATTATTCTTGCATTCTGTATTCTAATATGATTATGAAATTGATTCATTTTTCAAATAATTATATTTATATTTACTTCATTCTAAGGTCTTATCTCTAAAATGAATAAATGAATTATAATTAGATATATCTGAGTTACTCAAATTCTAAAATTAAAGATCATTCAATTTTCGTAGTTTCAATTTATTATTATAGAATTTAATATTTTTTAAAAATATCAAATTTAAATATTATATATATTATTTTTTTTAAGATCTAATTCTATTTATTTTTTTCTAGATTCTTGCAATAATTAAAATTTTCGATTTAAAATAAGAATCTATAAATTCAAGATTTTGTTCTATATCTTATTTTATTTGGGATCCTTATAAATTAGATATAGGTTCTGCTTGGACAAAATCTTGTTCCCAACTTTTTTAAAAGTTGTATGGGCAGGTACAACGAGGGTTTTAGGTAGGGTATCCCTATGAGTTTGAAAACGACTCAGGGCCTTTAGGGCTCAAGGGTAGCTAGGAGGAAGATTCATGAAATTGTAAAGATTCAGATACCCGATCATAGAGGCCTTAATAACTAGAATAGGGTTTAGGGGTATATTCTGCTATATTCATATTATGAGGAATATCGAAATAGTATTGGTATTTTTTAGGGGTCCGTCACGGGTGGCAGGATCAGGATTAGAAGACTGTATTAAGCACGAAAGGGCCAATAATCATCAACCAATATATCACCCAACTTCCCACGACGACTTATCCGAGCTCGTAAGCTGTGTAGATTGTCTGGTAGAGATTGATGGTAATAGCATTCTCAATTTGTCATTTAGAAATTTATTTAATTCTCTAATTATCTATTGATGGAATCTTAAATAGGACATAATATACTTGATTTTGCGCCATCCGACAATTTGCAATAATCGTCTCCTTAGATCCCCAAGATCTTGAAATATATCCGTTACATGAGCTTCCTTATGGCATCTATAATTAGAATCTCGAATCGGGTCCGCGCTATATCAATAAAGCTATTAATAGACAGGCCATTTTACGAAGGGCACCGCCCTGCGGCTCCCATACTTGCGAACCAACGCCCAGAAGCTATCCTTCTTCTATAGGCCCCCATTGCGTCCCGTCCATTCCTTATTCAAGAATTGATCTTTTTTCCATATCCTAGATTGAACTGGTTGCATTATCCCTTAGAATATTGCACTTGGGTCACCTGCAAGCCCAGGTGCTCGTATAAAAGGTTCTTCAGCTGCATATACGTGCTAGCGATATCGGTATGCAGAATAGAGCCACGGACAATAAGTGATCGAATCTTGAAATCGAAAGAACCACTTCGCTTCATTATACGATGGAATCATTATTCTACATCCAATTTGCCCCATCCCCTTGCTTTATACATATCACTCGAATTTCAAGCTCATCACAATAATAAAGGGAATTATCACGCCGCATAACGCCGAAGAACCTTGTCATTATTTCTCGTGATAAGAATGCGGAAATTAGCCATATCAGCTTCCAAATCATCCTATTTGAAGGACCAGATTGGTCTGAATCATCTATTGCGAGACTAATTTGTGCATCTCTCCCCCCCCTAAGGAATTTATAAAATATTCATCTATATTCATATCGAAAGCAAGCTTCTCGATACCAGATTGATTATAATGAATGAGCATATAGAATATAAGGAATTACTTGCTGAGAGACATCCGTGGAAAAAATAGGATTATTTCAGAAATATTATTGATTCTAGCAAATATCATGGCTTCGGGCATTAATAAGTCATCCCCTACCCTATCCTATTAATCCCAAGCTTCCATATCGCTACCATTTCGTATTTCAGACAATATAGATAAATATCAGGGTCGCGTCTATCAGTCAGAGAATAAACCATCTTCAACGCATCAATCTAAAGTCGTCTTATCGATTTCAAGACCATATAGTAATTCGTATAAAATCTTGCCATATTTATTTTTATTTTCCTTAATATCTTTATTTTCCCTAATCATTATAATCGACATTATACCTTTATATACATATCGCTAATTTAATCATAATGCCTCTTCTTAATATATTTCGATTCCTTCTATAAGTGCAATCCAATTAAACGCTTTTTATCGATACTAAGATAAATGACATCTTACCGACACCTCGTATCAAGAGATATTTCTCTTAAGAATTTATCCTATTATCGAACTATACTACGGTATAATCCTAACTATACTCCTTATTAATATTATTACGTTATTCTATAAAATTATTTTTAAAGAAAATATTAATCATAATAATCATAATAATAATAAGTAATATTTTCTAATCCTAACTATTTAATATATTTGAATTACTAAATCTAGAATTTCATGCTTATAAATCTAATTCAATCCAATCAAACTCCAATCCCTGCAACCTAAATAATCAATCAAATTCCTCTTCCTAAAATCTAAATACCTAATCAATAATATGATATTTTAAATTTACCAAATTTATTCTATATATTTAAATCTAACCACCTAACCTTATAATAAACGCCCGATTCCAATAAAAAAACGCTTTTAAATATAAACTCTATTTTTTAATTAAAACCACGGCATATCTTAAATCCCGCGCCCAGCTCCAATATTCCATAGAAATGAAAAATAGAATCTTAGAGTTATTTATTTTTATAAAATCAAATATATTAATAAATAAAAGATATATAAAAAAGAATATATTCTAAAATCTAGTTTTAAATCTATGATATTTTCTTTTATGATATATCGAAATCGATAAAATATCATTCTATATTTCTACTTATAGATATTATAATAATGATCGTACTGTTGCATAGATTCAGAAAAATATATGAATTTTTATTTCACGATCGATGTCGTATTTAGGCCAATATGGGTCTCTTGAAAAGAAGCATTCATAAAATGAGCAAATACACGTTGTTTTGATGTTGCACGGATGCATCAATCAACGTCGATGCAGTCGCACCACGTCTTCCTGGGCGACATATTTCCTTAAACTGACCACCCTGTCTTGACAGTCTTTCCGAGGCAGAGATTGCTTAAGCTCGCAGCGGGATGCTATGCTTCGAACACCTTCCAACACATTTCCGTACTTGTAATTCCTGCTTCTTTTGTTGTTGCTGCCATTGAAGGTTCCGATTGCCTTCGTTGTTACCGACTTTGTTCTGATGATTGCCACGGCTGCGGCTATGAAAACTCTTGTCTGTGCAGTTAGTATTGTCATTGTTGGTGTTATCCTAAACCCTAAACCCTAAACCCTATGACAATTACTGGCTCACTGAAGATCGGACTCCTGTTCAAACCCTACCGTTTCGACTCACGGGGGCTCTGGCACTTTCGGGCTAAGTTCAGCCGCCAGAAACTGATTCCACAACCTTCACCCCGACCCCTAAACCCAAATGCTCAAAACCCTATACCCCCAAGCACCAGACCGCACAAGCGCATAAACTACACTCCCATTGCAGGTGTGGACTGTCACTGGTCGCGGACTGAGCTTGAGGACAGCCGAGAACTGAGAACTACTAACTACTGAAGCCACATGTATTCATTCTCCAAATCCTAAACCCTAAACCCTAAACCTCCACACCACTGAAACCGGTAGAAAAAACAAGCGAAAGCCACCGAACTTTTTCGAGCGGAAACCCCAGACTCAGTTTGAAGGAGCGGCTTGACAGCGAAGTAGTAGTAGTAGTAGTAGTAGTAGTCGTAGTCGTAGTCGTAGTGGCACAGTGGTAGCAGTAGCAGTAGCAGTAGCAGCAGGAGTAGCAGCAGTAATAGTAAATGTAGTTTAGTAAAGACAAAGACAACAATAATTCAATGACAATAGAAAAAGTAGTAGTAATAGAAATGGCAATGTAATAATAAAAATCTGAATACTAGGAATAGTAAGAACCCCTATGAATAACAGTTCTAGTATTCAAAACGGTAGTAGTATATAATTCGACTAGTAGTGATGGCAAAAGCAGTTGCAAAAAACAGTAATACTAGCCGTAACAACAATCAGCATAGTAATCACAGCAAGAACAACAATGGGAATAATACTGGGGACCATAGCTGTTCATGATCTAGCAATACCACGACAGAGAAGAACCATCTTCACTATTGGTCATGCTAAAAACCCTCAACCCTGAACCTTAACCTTGTTAGCTCCCATTATCGTAATGCTTTCGGCACTGATGTCCAAGGTGCGGAGGGATCACCCAGTGGTCTGGAAGAGCCTGTCGTTCGGGTTTAGGGTTTAGGGTTTGAGGTAACCCTAAACCCAAAACCCAAAACCCCTAAACCCTAAACCCTAAACCCTAAATATGGGCCTGGAAAGCGAGACTGGGACTTTATTGTGCGGCTTCAGGAGCTATCGTTCGCAGGATGTGCGGGTCAGACGGCTTGGGGCTTCGGGTGCAAGGTTCGCCGCTTTGAGTACGCAAGCCACAACCACATTTGGGCAGAGGGCGCATGCTGTCAAGTTCTATGCCCTAAATTTAAACGGACAAAGAGAGATCTGGGAAATGGCCTTGAAGGAGGCGCCCTGTGAGGCTGCGGCACTGGAAGTCGCGATGAACTCGGCGGGCGCCCTGTTAATGTGGGAGCCCCTAAACCCTAAACCCTAAGCCCCTAAACCCCTAAAACCTAAACCCTAAGCCCCTAAAACCCTGAAAGAGCGGGCAAGGGTTCGGGGCTTTGGCGGGTTTAGGGGTTGAGGGCTTGGTAGGGGGTTTAGGGTTTGGGGTTTTGGTGTCTTAGGGTTTGTTAATTATTGTCCTAGGCTTGTAGGGGTTTGTTTACATGCATGTCAGCTCCGGTTTAGGTTTGGGATTTTTCGCCTTTCGGGCTTATAGAAATTGTTAAGGGTTTGGGTGCCGAAAACGTTTCCGTTTTGTTAGGGTCTAGGGTTAGCGTTGACCGAAAGTTTTGAGCAGGTTTTCCACTTGGAACCTGATTTCGAATCGGGCTGGATGTCCTTGAAACCTAAAGCCCAGGCCGTCTCGTATCCACAGCTTCCTGGCTAAACAGAGATTTCGAGAAACTTGTCTTCCATGAAACTTTCCAAGATTCTAAGGTGCAGGCTTGGGGTTTAGAGGCTAAGATCACGGGATCTTGTAGCATGACTCCATGGCAAGGAAAGCCTTACATTTCCGCGAATCCTCGAAATCCCCTATAATCCCTTTCCTCCAACCGCAACAGCCGCAGCCCTAAAACTCAAGAAAAAAAAAAAACCCGTCGACCCTAAAAGCAACTCTCCCCACGCCTATGTAAACCGGGTTTAGGGTTTAGGGCCAAAGACCCCCAAATCCTCAAGTAAATCCCCTTGGATGTCTTGCAAACCCCAAACCTTACCGACCGCCAAACCCTGAAGCCTAAACCCTCAAAACCAACTCCCGACTCGCCCGAGGGGCGAGGAAGGATCCAGTCTCCGCTTCTTCTGAGGGCCTGCGGTTTTAGGGTTTAGGGTAGGGTTTAGGGTTTAGGGTTTAGGGTTTAGGGTTTAGGGTTTAGGGTTTAGGGTTTAGGGTTTAGGGTTTAGGGTTTAGTCCTATGGTACAGAACCCTAGGAGTAAGACTACTAAATTATAGATGCCGACCTCTGTACTATTGCGCTCAGAGTTTAAGGCTTCAAGTTTTGGATCCGTTTTTTTTGAGTTCCGGGTTTAGGGTTTAGGGTTTAGGATTTAGGGTTTAGGGTTTAGGTAGGCATCCCGGATGCTGGAGGCTGAAGGCTCTGGATTTTGGGTTTAGGCTTTGGACCCCGGAAGTCAAGATGTCGCGAGTAGGCCAAAGATCTCCAAACTCTACAGGGTTGAGGGCGTATTGCGAGTAGTTAACTTGACGTCAAGGCTTCAAGGGACTAATGGAGGGGCCCTTAAAGGGACCGAACCTTGGGGTTATACAGGGGCTTTATGAGACTATATAAGGGGTATATAGGGGGTCGTTCCTATTGTCCCTTAATGACGGAGAAAACAGACCGACGCCGTACACCCTGCGATGGGCCCTCTTTCGAGCTGTCCAATCACGTATACTATTGCGTGTTTACCATATTCCAAGCCTGTGGGGCATTACTCGTATGACGGTTATATGTGTCATTTTGACTGTTGGTACTCTTTTCAAGCTTCCGATTCTCTGTCATAGTGTTAACACACTTGAACATGCCAATGCCATATCTCCTGCTGTGGGAGGGGTGTTCGGCTGTAACGGAGGCAAGCAAGGCTAATGTGGAATAAGCCGAGACCCTGAACCTCAAAGGAAACCCTAAACCCCAAGGTTGTTACGGGTGGGGGAATCGACGAGGCTTGGTTTTGGACTCACCTTGCCGGCGTGGCTTCAGCTCGGTTTGTGGAGTCTGATGCCTCGGTTTTCACCCAGTAGAACCCCGAAGCCATGCTTGAGTTTTCCGTTACGAAGCGTACCTAAGTCCCAAGATTGCAAGAACTTCGCAATCTCTCCAGAAACATGGCCAAGTTGAGAAGTTTACCTCTTTTCTCTGCACCTGCGGCAAGATGACAGCAGATACCCGCAAGCGCATTTTTCGTCGATTGGATCGCTCCACGTCGAGGAGAGTCCTGACGGGCTGCACTGCGAGCCCTCGTCCAGAGGCACCTCATATTGCCTCCGGTGCTTGAAGGCTCATGAGAGAAGTTGTAAGTCGAGCTAATAAGACTAAGAAGTACGTCTAATGACGATTAGTCGAGGCATATGTGGCCCTGTGTACAACTACCCATGAACCTTCAAGTGCCTGTCGCTCCAGAGGTAAGTCTCTGAAGTCTTTGCAAGAGTCTGAAAAGGTCGACTCCTAGCTTACGACTATGCAGCTAGACAGAACAGGCAAAAGCCAGCTTTTCAAGCTTGAGACTAAGGAGCCTCAACTGCAGGGGTTGCCATTCGAACTTGGGGCTCGAGATCAGTGAAACCTGGAGATCCTATGAACCCTAAACTCCTAAACCCAAAGCAACCCTAAACCCTGAACCCTAAACTCCTTAACTCTATACCCTAAAGACGATTCATGTTAGGCCTTCGATCTTCAGTCCACGAGATGTGCAGCTCAAGGTTCCACAGTTAATTCGTTGTACAGGCGGCTTCACATCAACCCCACCCTAAACCCTACACCCTAAACCCTAAACCGGCGACAACTCGAAGAGTGCCCTTGTCTCCCAGAGTCTCAACAGCTGGACACGCTAAAACAACTGGTGAGCATGCACGCCTGATTTCAAAGCGAGCTGGTGATATGCTTGATAAAACTGCCCAATGCACGCCGCATGCAGAAGCCACCACATGGATTCTTCCAGATAGCTTCAATGATGTTTGGGTTCCTAAAAAGTTATATGTTATAACATATCTTATAAGCTATGTGTTATAGTTTTCAGTAGATCCTCTATGTTTTATGTACCTTTCAACATTATCTTGTATGTATTAATATATATATATATATATATTTATTATTATTAGTATTATTATTATTGTTGTTATTGTTATTGTTATTATTATTATTGATAGTGTTATTAGTATTATGCGTCTTATTATTATTATGATTGTTACATATATATATATATGTATGAAAATATCGTATATACTACATGTTATAAAGTATCTTAAATACATAGTGTACAGTGTATAACCTATTATTATTATTTGCAGATCATACTACCTGTATCTATCTATGTGTATATATATATATATCACATAATACCTACGTATAACAAACATTCTAAGCTATAATACTTATATATATGTATATATATATATGCAATTATGTTGGGTGGTTATCAGGTATATCATATAACACACACATATACATATATATATATATATATATATACATGTAGCACATGTTATGTGTTACATGCTGTACATGATGTGTGTTTATATATATACACACCTGTATGTATACACATATATGTATATATGTATATACATATGTACAATATACATATCTTATATTAGCTTACCTTGTTCACATCATATTACAATATAATATATCATGGTATGTAATGTTCTATGATATTTCATACTCTACAGATTACACAACATATACCATATACTAGATGTTGCATCGTCTATACTCTAGCTTACATATTACATCACATTCGGCCTTAGCACTTCGTCCAAAGCCCCACAGCCAGGAAACTCTTGGGATGCTAAACCGTCTTACTCGGGTCTTGCGGCATCATGGTGGGTCCTTGATAATGTATGGCCTCCGATCTCGGATCTAGTAGTTTAGGGTTTATGGCTTCAGGGGTTGAGGGTTTAGGGTTTAGGGCTTTAGGGTTTAGGGGTTTAGGGCTTAGGGTTTAGGGCTTCAGGGGTTTAGGGTTTTAGGATTCTGGATGATTCTGCGCTTCAAGGCTTCTATGCGCATGCGCACAACTTGCGGGTGAAGTGGGGTCTTGACTGCTAGGCTTGCCGTCGCAAAACCTACGGGTCAATGTCGTGCGCAACGTCAACTGGAGAAGGGTGCGAAATTACGTCGTGACTAGGTCGAGAATGAGGGAATCTAAGTATTTAGGATGTAGTGCCGGATTATAGATACTAAGCTGGACTTCCTCTTCGTGACGCTCTACTTAGACTTAGGCTCTACAACAAGGAGGCCCTTGATACTCCCAGCAGGGATACGGTGTTCATCAACAAGACAAGCAACATGATATGTTGTATAATGCATGTACGAAATACTACATATTAGCTGTGATTATTCACTCTAGTAGAAGCCCAAAAGCTGGAAACCCAATAGCCTCAATCCTTAAAAGTAATGTATAGGAAATCCCAGCACTACTTGTCCTTAATCCGGTTTCCAAGTTTTTGGGGCTTACTATATGACAACGAGCTGAGGTAGATCTGGCCGGCTTGGGATCGGCGTAAACACCCCAAAACTCGAAACCGCCTTATTCTTAGACTTTTATATCCCTAAACCCTCAAGAACCGCTCGACCTCCACTAAACCTTAAGGATAAGGTTTAGGGTTTAGGGTTTATAAACTCCTAGATTCCTGAACCCCTAAACCCAGAAATCCCAAACCTCAACGCCCTACGCCTTGAATCCTGCAATATAAGGGGCCTGATGCGCTTGAACAGAGCTCGGGCGCATCTTATACTACAGTCATGTTCAGGAACCGTAACATATAGGGTTCAGGGCTTAGGGCTTACAATGTCGGGTTTAGGGTTTAGACCCTAAACCCTAAACCCTAAACCCTAAACCCCTAAACCCTAAACCCTAAACCCTAAACCCCTAAACCCTAAACCCTAAAGTTTTGGCATTGATTTCGGCTTCAAAATTACAGGTCCATCTTGCAGGGGCTTTTGCATCGGTGGTTGATGGGCCAGCAGCTCAAAAAGGAATGACCATAGAGCCGCAAGGATGTGCTGGGAAGCTGTGCCCACGAACCGGGTTTTGGTTGTTTGGGTTTAGGGTTGAGGGTTTAACAGTTTGGGGTCAAGGTTTTAGGATGTAGGGCTTGACGGGTTTGGGCTTCATTGTTGAGGGTTTAGGGTCGCGACTTTTCTGTCAAGGATTCGAGGGTCGGATTTGGCGCTATGACTTGAGGTTTACAGCTTTTGCTGTTGACTGTGAGGGCCGTTCATCCCTGAACCTTGGCCAATGCGGCATGCGGAAGCACACCATTCTATGAATCTCACAGAAATAATGGCAATGATGAGCTTTGTATGGCAAGTTAACTAGCTTAACTTACCAAACCCGACTTTTTTTGTAGGCTCTTATTATAAACCCTATTTTGGCATTTATAGAGACCCTACAAAAAAGTAGGTTCTGGTGGGTTAGGGTAGGCAACAAAAAAGGTTGAGGAGCTTCGTACTGCGACTTTATGGTGCTCTGGTATTCTGTGGGAGGTTCGCGAGAATCATCCTAAACACTAAACCCTCCCTCAAGCCCACAGAAGTTGACCCTGAAGCCTGAACCCCAGAACGGTTTCGGGTTTTGGGCTTCGCGTTTAGGCTGTAGGGCTGTCGAGATGCTATGTGTGCAGATCCTGACAGATCACCTTGGAATAGAGCCAGACTCCACCCTTGACAGGTTTGGGTTGAGAGTTTAGGGTTTAGGGTTTAGGGTATGGGGCCTAAAGGGGCCGGGCATGGGATCTGGGGCTGTGGGCTACAACCCTAAACCGTATATACGTTAGTATAGGGGCCTTAATAATTAGAATAGGGTTTTGGGGCATACTACAGCTATAAAGTAGCAACCCCCAAAAAAGTATTCGCAATTATTTAGGCCCCAAGATTATAAGCTCTACAACTAAAAGCAGTGTGAGCTTTTGGACCGCTGGAGCCCGTGGGTCGAAGTAGCTCCCCGAGGTGCACAAGGAATGGTCGAAGCCAGTCTGCAGATCTGCGAGGCCATTTAAAAGGTGTTGTGTTTAGGGTTTAGGGTTTAGGGTTTAGGGTTCAGGTGTTGTGTAGGATTCCTGGATGTAGGAACTCTAGGATTATGGGCTTAGGACTGATGGTTCCATATGGCGCTTTGTGTGCGTTCCGACATGAGGGCATTACTAGAATCCTCTGTCAGACGGCTTCCCACAAGTAAACAGAACTAGTTATCTTGTACGAGACATGGGTTCTTGCCTAATCGATTGTTGCCCAGTGTCCTATACGTGCAAGGTTGACGTCGCACCGCTCAGTCGGTTGGGGTTCAGGATCTAGCGGCAATCCACAGAACTCAGCAATAAGATCGTAATATGATTCGCACCCCATGTCCCCACCATCCCCCGCCCATCCAGTCGGCCATGTCTTCCCGGAATTCACATGTTGTCCTAAATCAGGGCACCAACAAGATCACAGAAGCACAGGGGAATCATAAACGCAAACTTAGGTCGCACTCCCTATAATCTAATAGTGGCCTTTAATCCCCCGCAAGTGAATTTATGTGCTTTTGGGCACCTCCTAAGTTTGTGAGGCCAGAGCTGCAAAGCTTTCCAGCGTTCCAAAGCTTGAGGCTAGCAAGGTTCAGGGTTTTAGAGTTTGGGCTGACGGCCGGCGCAGTGCGCAGTCTGCATGAGAATGCAGGGCCGGTCGGCTGACATGCTCCAGCCACGGTTAAAAAATCGGCGCAGTATGCCAACAGAAACGAAAGCGTTTGCAGGTACTCGCCCCGCCTTGAAACTATCCCGAACTCTCGCATACTCCTATAGACCTAAACCACCCTCACGACCTGTTTCTCAAGTAGCGCATGTCTAGTAGTTTTGCGGTCGCCGAAATCGCGAGGCAACAAGGCAAAACTGGTACTGCCTGGCACCGGCAAACACAGGGAAGTAAAGCTGTCAAACGGAATCCCTCCCATCGCATGACTCGCCATCTAGGTGGGAAGTCGTGCAAGTGCACGGGTATTCCGGCGCAGCGAAGGCCAGATCAGCACACATAATGTAGGGGCCTTAATAATTAGAATAAGGTTTTAAGGGTTCCTTATTATAATCATACACCTATTCTAGTCAAATTAAGGCCCCTATATTAGGCTATGGAGCCAAGCGAATGCTTTCACGGAACATGGATCGTGCGGAACGCAAAGAACCTCGGCTGACTTCTGAACCCCTCCTAAAAGCTAAACTTTCAGCCTATACTTGTTAGTGTTCATATAGACAAGCTAGTCCTAAGAGCCAACCAGAGGAACGCCAGAGAACCTCAAGCCTAAATCGCAAATCCTGAAACCCTGAACCCTGGACCTCCCTATCTCGCTGATCGCGGCCCAACAAGGGCTGCACAACACAGCCACTATGCCGATGCAGTGGTGCTCACATCCCACTTGCGACGGCATCTGCGTGATTTGGAGGATTCGATCGGAGTATGCGGCTTCGGAAGTTAGAACACACCGTGCCACTCACCGAATAAAGCTTCGTGCGCAGGTTTTGCTGTGTCATGCCATGATAGTATGAACTTTATTTGAATCAGTGCTTGTTGTCGGGCAATATATCCCGGAATGACATCGATTAGCTAAGTATGGCCTGTGTCTACATGTACGTGCTGCATACTGCCCGCTTCATTTGCATATTCCCGTCTAAGCGCGCGCGCACGCACCCACCCACACACACACACACAAGCACACACACACACACACACACGCACCCACACACACACACACACACACGCGCGCGTACACAAACACACACATGCACACACGATCAGACGAATTGACAAATGCATAGTGACTGGATGGATGCATAGATGGATGGAAGCGTACGTGCATGATGCAAGTAAATGCACAGCATGTATCAGTATGCAGGCATAACACCTCCGGCTGTGTGGGAATGCTGGTACCTATATACCACACACATATGTGTACATGTATATTTACATGTACATGTATGTAGGTAGGTAGGTAGGTAGGTAGGTAGGTAGGTAGGTAGGTAAGTAGGTAAGTAGCTAGCTAGCTAGCTAGGTGGGTAGGTAGGTAGGTAGGTAGGTAGGTAGGTAGGTAGGTAGGTAAGAAGGTAGGTAAGAAGGTAGGTAGGTAGGTAGGTAGGTAGGCAGGCAGGCAGGCAGGTAGGTAGGTAGGTATATCCGGCATGCCTACACCAAGAAAGCACACCGAAACCGAACCCTTCGAAACGTGACATTATCTAGCCGCCAGCCTGTCGACATCCTCTTGGATGCATAGGGGCCTTAATAATCAAAAGAAGATTCCTTTACCGGGGGATGTATTTTTGGGGTTTAGTGCAAGTGCCTGAACAATTAGAGCAGAGTTTCGGGGTGCATGTTAGAATCGCTGTGACCCTAAACCCTAAACCCTAAACCCATACCCGCGGCCAGGATCTATCCTCCACCTCAACGGAATTTGAAAGGGGGCCACCCATTGCTTCCCGCCGTGAGCGTCTGAAGGTGAACCGGAGCTTTTTTGCAGAACTAACCCTAAACCCTAAACCCTAAACCCTAAACCCTAAACCCTAAACCCTAAAGGGCTTGAGGATGAAGCGACTACTGCTTTTGGGACTGATTTTGGGGGTTAAATCGGTTAAATAATAAATGCAACCAATAATGAATGAATAAACAGCTGCATAACTGAATATACAGAAAAGAACAGTCTATATATATACATAATGTATATATGTATATATATATATATATATATATGTATGTATGTATAGGATATTAACTTTTTTCTCTCTTCTCTCTCTATACATACATACATACATACATACATACATACATACATACATACATACTTACATACTTACATACTTACATACATACATACATACTT
>CAJNDV010002069.1:3476-14766 GCA_905221635.1 Symbiodinium sp. CCMP2456
GGTTTTAGGGGTTTTAGGGGTTTGCGAAGTTGTCAGAGTTCTTGGGCAGAAGGAGGAACGCTTGGAAAAGTCATTTTCGGGTGCTGGATGTTGCTGGAGCTTTTTTCCTCATTAGGATAAGGGCTTTCGGTTTGGGATGTACGGGGCATCTTATCTCGCCGTTGCCAACGTGCTTCCTTTCCAGCTGAGGCAATCACATGTCCGAGTACATGTCATACGCAGCAATCGGGATCAATTCCGCCCTGAGCTCAGACCCGTGGTGAGACATGGGGCTTAGTTTTGAGCGTGGAGGTTTCAGGATCACGCCAAACCCTTACAGCGGCAGATTCCACAGTGGCCCTGAGTCATGACGCTTTTTTCAGGCCCTGGTCGTAAACAGCAGTTCTAGCGTAGGGCAAGCCGAGTCAAGAACACGCTTCATAACATTGCTTTGCATCATTCAAAGGCCGAATGGGGTTGTTTCGTCTGAGAGAAGAGGTTCTGGAAAACGCACGGGCGTGAAGCTCCATTCCTCACTATGAGAGAGCCCAGCATTCTGTTCCTCATATTATGAATGCTCTATACTTTATTGCAAACCCGGATTAAGGCTCCTGCATTAACTGACATTTTATTCCTCTAGCCGCTGCGAAAAGCCTTTACAAACCACCAAACTGCTGTCAAAGCCCCTGTTCAAAATGCAAGAGATATTGAGTTCCCTGCCAAGAGCCCAAAAGCCCCAAAACGGCCCCTTCGAATCCTCGACTTTCCTGAAATCAAAGAAGAGCCCAGCATCAGGTGGCCGTGATCTTCGGGGGGCCGTATGGTCGTTTTAGTGCGGAGACCCAGTTGACCAAGCGGTTTTTTACACGGACCGCGGCAGCGTTGTTTTCTTGAGAGTAGGGTTTGGTGGGTGTGGGGATATCGGGGCCCTCCTAAGCAGGGGACACAGGATGACGTCGGGCTCAATATCCGGGTCTTACTAAAACCCTGGATATTGACCCTGGCTTTCCTGTTATCTGTGTCGTCATGCCTTGCAAGTTCATATCTACTGCCCATCACTGTGCGTACATCGCAATGCTTGTGTGCAACTGGCGCCTGTTAATCAGAACTGCAGCAGCCGTGAACCGGGAACGTGAAAGTTCTTGATACTCTGCCTGCGCCGTACTAATTTTGCACACACCATAACCCTCAACCCTAATCCCTAAACCCTAAACCCTAAACCCTAAACCCTAAACCCTAATCCCTAAACCCTAAACTAGAGATCCTTCCGCTCGTCAGAAAAAAGGCACCTTTCCAGCACTCTGAAGTCCGTTTCGAAGTCCTCCTACCCCCTGAAGAAACCGAAAACAAGGCCTTCTTCGTCCCTCTTAAACCCTAAGGCTCCATGTGCCCTTCTAGTAGATACTTAAGCCTTAAAGTACCAATATAGGGACCCCTTTAATACCTAAGTATCTACTATAAAGGTACATGGAGCCTTTGGGAAAGGAGCCCTCCAAAACATAAGTGGAAACGTTGAAGGAAGAAACCCCAGAATGTAAAAAAATGCAACCCTGGATCCTGAACCGTAAGCCCTACGACGCCCACAGCCCTTAATCCTTAAGCAACCGTAGAGAAAGGCTTGTATCATCGACCAGCCCTATGAAGCCCTCTTAGTCTAGACCCTTACAGCAACCTTGTTCTAACTGCTAAGGTCCCTAAACCCCTAAACCCTAAACCCTAAACCCTTAACCCCTCGAACGAATCCCATCCTTTTTCCAAAGGTGATTCCGTGGATCGCCGACTCGCCGCGGCGATCTTCGCCCTGGGCACCTTCGCGCCCGGCTGGTCAAGAGCCCAAAAAACGAGGGGGGGGGGGGCTTGTTGAAGGGTTCAGTAAGGATTCTTTTGAGGGTTCATGTTGATGCGTTTCTTTAGTGGCTCCCTGGAGGGGCTCTAACAAGGACCATTGTTGGGTTTGAACGGGTTTGAGGTTTTAGTTTTGAGTCCCAGGTGTTGCGTTTCCAAACCTTAAAACCGACTTGGTCATACTCCGCGACCGGGCGGCCTGACAGACGCAAGACAAAGTTGGTCGTGAACCTTGGTTAGTTCCTGAAGTGTTCATGTTGGTTCGCAGGGGTTATCAGCGCTTGATATGCATGGGTTCGTAGGGTACATGCGCTGCCGTCGATTCTAACAGCCGGACCGCATGAGAGGACGGCTTTGTCCATGTAGGGATCCGAAGGATAAGCAGTCTTTATCCCCTCCTGTCCCGAACATAGTTGCAGTGCTAACAAGACCGTATTCTAACTCCGCAGGACCCCTATGTGAATGCCACATTGCTAGGATGAGCACTTCGCCAATCTAGGCCTCAGACTCTCGTTCCTCAGCTCCGTGCCCAGGGCGTTAATGATCTTTGGCAGCAATGCCCGGGTGCGGCCCTCGGTGGTGTTGAGTTCTCGCCAGTTCCGAGTCGTCGACTATGGGCCCTTGAGGTGTTCGAATAGGTTGAATGTTTTACAATCGTGACTCTGCGCGGCAGGCAAGGGGAGGACCAAGCATGTACCTTGGGGTGTGGGTCCCCACACACACTTGTCACAAACTGCTTCTGGACCGTTGTGTATGGATTGTTTGGGCCCTCCTGACGCTTCTCCCTCTCAGGGCCTCCTGATCAGCACCGTCGTGAAGGTGGTTGGGTCCTATGGCCTGACCAGTGGCCGGCTGAGTTCTTGAGACTGCTTGCGAAGCCCCAAATACACGAACAAAGCCCCAAATCCCTCTTACCCTGCCTGCTACGCCCAGAATCGAAATGGGCCACAAACTTCCTAGCACCATTCCGGAAATAGCCTGGTGGCACCAACACCTCGATAAAGCACCCATGCCGAAGTGCACCAGCCCGGACCATCGCAACCCAAGCCACACCCTAAGCCTAAACCCCTTGAGGCATTGTGAAGCCTTCAACACCGCCCTCACGGAGCCTTGAGGCAACGTGATGCTGGCGCTCATCAACGACGTCACCGCCGCGGAGGCCCCGCAGCGGGGGACGATGCCTTGCAGAGCTCGGCGGTTGTGGGAGGCTTGCTATAGTCCAGCTGCTGCGACTTTGTGAGACATGAGCCTTGAAAGAGTCGGAATCAGGATCGAGAGGAGGCGGTGGGAGCCTATTTTGCCGCCAACAACTTCATGAGCTTGGCGTGGCTCGACATGCATTGTACCAACCACACGCTCTGCCGTTATCTTCGGCTCTGCAGTGCCCGCGCCTTCGATTTCAGCGCTTTCCGAGCTCGGGGTTTGGGTGCGGCTTCTGTGCTCGGTCGAGGGCTCCAGGGCCCAGGGTGTTAGGGGTTTTAGTCCAGCGTTAGGGTTCAGGTTGAATCTTCAGACCTACTCCATGCTCCCCGGCCCTTAACCAGGGTGAGACCGGGCATCCTCCTACGAAGGCCATGAAACGAAGGGATTCAATTCTCACGTCTGCATGAAGCCCCCTTTTGGAATCCTTGCAGCTGCCTTATACTCCTCTTGCACCACCCCTGAGTGTAGCACAGAATTGACGCAGCCCCTCGCATCTGAGGATGACCGGCATCCCTGTGATGTTGGTGCTGGTGCTGAAGGCTTAGTCCTCGGGGTCTGGGGAATCTGAACAGTTGAAATAGGGGTTCGCTTGACGGTTCACTTGAGTATTCTGTGCGTGCTCTGATGGGGGTACTCGTGAGAAAAGGTCTTATTGCAGCTGAAGCCCTCGTAAAGCTACATCCAAAACCACGAAAAGCCTCAGCCCTAAATGCTGCTGTCACAAAGGGGAGTGCCTAACCTCAACATACCCAACCCCCCAGACCCTAAACCCTGCGAACGCCGGAGATGGTCGATAACAATCCCGTCTTCTTTCTCATCCTTCAGGCCAGACATGGGATCGAGGGGTTTGAGCTTGCATAAGGGCTTCTTGAAGTTGCTGGCGTATCTTATTTAGGGTTCCTTATGACAAGGATCTTATTGTTGGGGCTTGCGTATTTGGGTACTTACAGTATTGGGAAGGGCAGAGGGGATGGGGGGCTTCTCAAGATTTCGGGGAGGCCCTGGACAACAGGGTTAAAGTGCACTCCTCCAAGGACTACTCCGGTCTAGTGGGCATTGAGCAGGTGCCCGTTAACTGGCGTACACTGCAGATCTGGTTTCATATTAGCTCTGATCTTGTTTGAAGGCAGGGTATGTGTTCAGAGTTCAACTGAGAGTTTGCCTTGCCTAGGCGGAGATGTTGACTATCATACTGACAGAGGAAAATGAGCTATACGTACTATACCATACTATTCTAGATACAGTATACTATACCACACTACACTATACTGCAAGACATAACAGCAGGATATACATATACACACACACACACATATATATATATATGCGTTATTTTCTGTATATATATATATATTTGCTGTACATATATATATATATATAGATGTATGTATGTATATATATATATATACATGTACATGTGTACATACACATATATATATATATATACACACACACACACACACACATACATACATTCATACAAACATATGCCGGACCTGGCGGCTGGATTTCCGAACCGTTGAGCAGTCGGCCTTGAACCACGGCCCGAGGCTCAGGGTACGTCGCCCGAATGGTCGTCGTATAGCGGTTTAGGCGTTTGTAGGGAGTTTCGAAGGGCGGTTTCTGGGGTTTCTTAAGAGGTTTCCAGGGAGTTTCGAGCGGGTCAGGGATTACGCGTATTCGGCGGCTCAGGTCGGGCACTTGATCGACAACCTTAAGGGTCCATGCGACCAACGTGTAGATACTTTGGCACCAAGGTTGTTATACGGGAATTTCCCAAAATAAGGGGTACCATATTTGGGGGCCCTTATAATAAGGATCCTATTATTTAGGGTGCTATATTCGGGTCCCCTATTTTCGGAAACCCCCATAGTAGTCGCGTTTTACTCGCAACATTACGACCACCATTAGTAGCACTATTCCTCAGGGTTACTTGATATATTCACAGTAGAATGTACGCCCCCCCAGCAGAATGCACGCCCCCCGGCCCGAAACCCTCTGCTACTTTATGAAGGCTGAATGTACTCGGAAGACTGGGGAAGCTTCGTAATACAAGGGTAATATAAGGGCCTGTTACTATATGGGGTACTACAAGGGATCCGTTGCTTCTGTTTGCCGTTTAAGGTTTCTCAGGACCGAACGTGGAAGTCTCCCCGTCCCGCGAAGCTGCATAGTTTGTGGACATGTGGAAAGGCGGTGCTGAGCGGCCTTTGCGTTCTTCTGCTCTTCTGGGTCAGGCCGAAGCCTTAGAAAAGGGGTCATGGATGGTGCTCGCGAGAGGGGGATTCGGGGACTTAGTACGGTTTAGTGGGTGTGCTAATTGGGGCTATAAGTAGATATTACTCCAGTTACCTTACTTCTACCTTTGCCAAGTCCCTGATCCTTTCAGCATTTATGCCCAGATTAAGGGAGGTCTGGGGCTCTTCGGGGCGCTCTCTGGCCTGCCGGTA
Organism: Symbiodinium sp. CCMP2456; assembly: GCA_905221635.1. Taxonomy (NCBI): domain Eukaryota; class Dinophyceae; order Suessiales; family Symbiodiniaceae; genus Symbiodinium; species Symbiodinium sp. CCMP2456. The sequence continues at coordinate 8,954 of CAJNDV010002069.1, forward strand.
TGGGTGCAAGGGCCCACAGAATGGGAATAGGGTTTCGGGTCCCAATACAAGGACCGATATACCAAAACCCTGTTCGAATTCTTAAGGCCCCGATAGTAGAGCTTTGCCAGCATCATCACATGAAGGAACTTCAAGGCACTGTATTGGTGGGATCTAAGGCGTTTCTGATCAGCCTAACACTACTCCCCAATCTTCTCAACCCTCATTCCCTGCTCCCCTCATCCGTAGACCCCAAACACCCTGCTGAGCCGCAACCACACTGGCCTTAACCCTCATTTTCGAATTAATCCGGAGACCCCAAATACCCTATTGCCCTACTAAGCCCCAACCGAAGGATGGACAAGAAGCCCGGCTGGAAGGACATGGGCTTCAGAGGGTCTCGGGTCGCAGTTTCAAGGTTTCTGGCAGCTTCCGCTCTTCCTCGCCGTAGCTGCAGATGCCGCCTTACCCGCTCTTAGCATCCTGTGAAGCTGCCGGCAGCGAGTCAGCGAGATAGAGAAGCTGTAGCCAGATTTCTGCGGCGATTCACTGTAATCACTCGCAGCCTACGGGTTGCTCATGGTTCTTGCGTGCTTGTGGATGTGCTTGGAACAGCTGTCTGTTAGGACTTGCAGGTGTGCTTGGCACATTCTCAGGTTCAGACGGCCGAGTCCAGGTTGGACGTACCTGAAGCGCAGCCTGAAACCCTGATGTTTGAACCTAAACCCTAAACCCTAAACCCGGATGCCCTGAAGCCCTTGAAGGAGGTCTCCTCGGTTTCACTGCCGACGCAAGACGCAGAGGCTGAGACGGAAGAGCAGCGATCCTTGGCAGGTAAGATTGAGATATGGGGGTTTCCGAAAATTGGGGTACCTTATTTTGGGGTCCTTATATTGAGGATCCTACTATTTAGGGTACCATATTAGTTTATTAGGGTCCCCTGTTTTTGGAAACTCCCATATCAGACTTTGGGGTCTGAAAGCCAGCGGCGATCTGAAGGCCGGAACCCTGGGGTCTAGAGTCTAGACCCTTCTGAACCGACAGCCCTTGCAGTTTCCAACCGCAAACCCTGAAACCCTGAAGCCGCCTGCCATTGAGGGGTTTCGGTCGTGGAGGTATACTTTTCTTGCTTTCTGCTTTCAGGGGGGTGGGGGTAGGGGGCTTCCCAGTCAGTCTACAGGGCATCTGTTTCCCAAGGCGTTGCAGTCCTCTGAATTTTTCTAGGTTTCGAACCCACCGAAACCTCGACAGCCAAAATGCCCCACGCCGGAGATCCCAAACCCGACACTACGGTGAGTGAAGCACTTCAGGACTGGAAGAAGCCCGCAAGGTCACGCCGTCCGTGGTGTGTCAGAGCTGTTGCTGGGTTCTTTGGGGCTTCTTGCTTTCACGGATGATGTCCTGATGCTGTTTTAGTTTGATGAATCTCGAGTAGATAATTTGACTGCTATGCTCCATGGTTTCCAACTTGCGGTGCGATAGGTAGAGGCGCATGAAGTGAGTTTGATTTCGTGAAACTTTCATTGACATTTCGGTCTACTGATGTTCACTCAGGCCATCCAGCACGTTTTTTGTGACGTGAAGTGTTCATAGGACGTGATGCTGCTAATCTTAACGAAGTTACATCAACCAAGCCGGTCGCAGCAGATCAGCGGCAAAGACAAGCGATGCTGACAGGAACAAGCGGCTCAGTCCGAGCAGCGGCAGAGCGAGAGTGAGGAGATAGGGTTTTGCAGAACTTCAGATGGGTTTCTCGATTTTTTTTGGCATTTCTGGGCCTTCGATAGATTTCTATAGAGGCCAGCTTGTGATGTACTGAAGGCACCTATACAGTGTTGCAGCGGAGTGCAGCTGTACCAACTAGCAGGGATGTTTGTGCATAAACAGGAAAGAACCCCACTGCTTAGACCCCTCCATTTCGCAACGACCCGCAAGCCGCATTCCAACCTCTTGACCCTCAGGCCGAAAGCCTTCAAACCTCAAGCGTAAAGGAATGTAAAGGAGTTGCACTCCAGTCCTAAAGCCTCGAAGCAGCAAGCACGGAGCGGCCCCCCCCGGTCTCCAGGAGCCAAGCAGCAGGTGGCTTGTGGCTGAAGATCGTGCTTAGGGTCTATAGGGGTTTAGAGGATACGGACTAGATGAGAAGGCAGCTCTTGCTGATTTCTCTTGGCTTCTTGCGGCATGCGTAGACGGCACGGGAACCCGGCAACGGGGGCATCAGAGGAGGAGCCCTCTCAACAGTCAAGCACGCGAACGTACTTGCAAGGATAGCACTTACAGCGAAATGAACAAGCTAAATGATGATAGTTGCAATGAACAGATCTGGTAATAGAGGCCAGGGCGACGTCAAGCATGAAAGTCTTACTGTCAAGATCGCCAACCAGCAACAACAGACTCACGTCTGACTGTGATCTTCTGGTCCTCTGCAGGCACGAGACCACGTCCACATCCACAGATCTCTCGGATACGGTGCCTGGGTTTAGACATTGGAGTCGTGGACGTGCAGGGTCTTGCGAGAGATCAGGGATGTCCGGGAATCGAGAAGATCCGCCGATCAGAGTGTTCGGACCTTCCTGTATGAAACATTTTTTCAACCTGTAGTTAGATGCTTCTTGTCAAGGATCTGCACGACCCGGATGCCTGCTGCGCCCAAAGCTGCAGCTCTCCATCCAGCCAAGGTGCCTTTTGTGCTAAGTAACTTTTGGTTGGATGCAGTATATTGCCAACAACCAGGGACAAGATTGCAGTGTTCAGCCGGTTTGGAGGAACGACAAAGTCAGGGAGCTGACGGGTTTGAGGCGTTCAGGAGCTTAAATTTTAGACTTCATGACGGTTTTAGGGGCCCAGGGGTTTGGGTTGTTGGGAGTAGGGCTTTCAGGCTCCATGGGGTCAGGGTCCAGGGAGAAGCTCACGTGCTCTTTCTAAGATAAGGGTGTCCGTGATAAACCCAACAACTCTGCAGCCTAAAGCTCAAACCCTGGAAGAACCGACCTTGTAGAATCCCGAAAGGGAACCTGTAAAGGAACCCTCAACTCAAACCCTCACACGCAATCCTTCAAGGACCCCTTGAGGAGGGACCCCTATTACAGCAAGCCTCCCCTGCCTGCACCCGGGAGGCTGTCAAGCCTGCTGTTCAAGAACTTGGGCCACCGCGCGTGTTCCGCTGAGGCCGAGTGGGGAAGCTCGAGCTTTGCATATGGGGTTTGTGTATCGTTGTTCTAAGGGCTGCGTCACGGTTCCTATACTCATCGCTTCCTGAAAGAGCGCCTTCCAGATTTTTGCTGTGACCCTGACAGGAGATGGCATGTCCTGCAGAATTCTTAAGAAAGGGACTACTGACTACTGGGTTGTACACCTTGATTGGGCCCCTTTGCTTACGGATCCCATGATGCAGATCCCTCCGAAGCCCCGAAAGCAAGTCCCGCCAGGCAGTTCGTGTTGCCGGTTCGCCTGGCCTTTGGCAATCGACGGCTCCGTCGACTTTGGCCCACCTTGCCTGGTTGAAGGGAGAGCTCCTTGTGGGCTGCCGCTATGAGGAGTATGATTACTCATCATCATGGTCATCCTTACTACTGTTATTGTTAAGTCTTCTTCTTCTGGTTACCACCTACTACTACTACTACTACTACTACTACTATTACTACAACTACTACAGGCAGAAGAACTTTGGAGGCGCAGGATGCTCTAAAAGGGTTCGACGTCAGAAACTCGCAGCTACTGCGAGCCTGGAGATGCCTCCGCCTCCGCAGTTTCAAGCTTCCAACTCCCAAGACCCTGGGGAGTTCCGGCACAGCCTGAAACAGAGAAGACCAATGCCAGGTTCGCCGGATTCTTGCTGATGCGACTTGGCACCTGGGAGAGGGGCGGCGGGGAGTTTTTCAACGTGGACATCCAAGTTCCCCGAACCCTGCGTCACTGAGGTTCGCCGGCCAGCTGGTCATGGACATTGGCGGGTAACTCCGAGCCGTTTTCCCAAGTTGGGAGTATTCCTTCTGCTGGGTGTTTCTGCGACGGTGGCGAGAAGAGAGAGCCCTGACCCAGAGAGAGAGAGAGAGGTTTGTTGTTCCCCAAGCAGAATTGTGGTATCTCGAACTTAGTGACTTAGTGCAATATATTTCACGACAGATAGACACATAGATAGATGGAGGGGTTGTGATGTGTGCTTTGGCCAGGCAATACTTCAATCAGTCGATGGGGCTCATCCCCTACGGCACGAAGCAGGAGATCATCACGGCCCGGGGCCCCAGCGGGTGATAAGCGCTCAGAGCTCCCAGCTCCTGCTCCTGCGATTTAACCCTGAACCCTAATTGCAAGTCGGATAGTGCAGGTGTCTGGTGTTGAGGTTAGTGATACCCAAGAAAGGGTCCCTGACTTGAGGGGATATCAAGGGTTCGGAATACTTTGCAATGCTACACAGTTTTCTGGCACAAGATTCCCGAAAATCCCATTCTACTCAAACCCGCAACGCCCAGGCCGGAACCCTTCCCAGCAACCTCGTGAACAACTCCCCCGCCCTAAACCCTAAACCCTAAACCCTAAACCCTAAACCCTAAACCCGACGGCGCCCGCAGGTCGCGGTCCTGACGATGATCCCAGGCCCGATGGCCCAGCACCGGCGTTTCCAGGGGGGGGGGATTGCGACAAGCGCCTCTTTTTGTCTCCTACGAGCTTCGGTTCAGGGTTTAGGGTTTAGGGTTTAGGGTTTAGGGTTTAGGGATGCTTCCTCACTGGGTTTTGGTGCCAAAGAAACACAAGGCCAGCACAGGACCGCGGGGTTCGACGGAGACTTCTTCGGAGCCCTGAGCCGAAGCAGCTTAGGAGTTACCCTTGTCTTTATTTCTATTTATTATGATTATTGTTATTATTGTTATTATTATTATTATTGTTATTATTGTTATTGTTATTATTATTATTATTATCGGGATTAGGGTTCTGAGGGCATGGGTTTGGGGCATTTAGGGGTGTAGGTTTTCAGGGTTCGAGTCCCAGCATTGATACTTCCATCACGATATCTTCACATGCATTGGGGTTTGGGCACCGGAGCTGAGAATGAATCCCTTCACCCGAAACCCTAAACCCTAAACCCTAAACCCTAAACCCTAAACCCTAAACCCTAAACCCTAAATCCCTAAACCCTAAACCCTAAACCCGAAACCCCAGCCTCGGGACGAGAACGGCAACTCCGCTCGGTGGAAGCGGTCGTTAAGGCTACAATGACCACACGGGCTACTATGCGGGTTCCATATCGGTTCAGCCTACTGGGTTTAGGGTTTAGGGTTTAGGGTTTAGGGTTTAGGGCTACGAAAGCCTACTGGGGTACGATATTGCGGTATGCACCCTAAGGAATAGCAGTAGCACCGTATGAACCTAAGACTCAGATGACACGTCTACACAGAATTGTTTTGGTATTTTGGGCCTTGCCGAGATAATATGTTCAAGGCCCAGAGAGACCCTAAACCCTAAACCCTAAACCCTAAACCCTAAACCCTAAACCCTAAACCCTAAACCCAAAGAGTGGCTAATGTGTCGGAGGCCAGCTGCTGGCGATCCCCGGGAACCTCATCACCGGCTACCTCTCGAAACGCCGAGAGCTCAGCAGACGTAAGTCGATGGTTTTAGGGTTTAGGGTTTAGGGTTTAGGGTTTAGCGATACTTCCCTTTGGTTTCCGCCCCTTCCAGGATTCTTTCGCACACATTTACACCAAGTAGCTTCCAATGTGGTTCGGTGGCTTCTGCAACTGAGCTGGCCATGAAAGACCTTAACCCTAAACCCTAAACCCTAAATTCCCACCCGGCCCCCTTGGGCCGTTCCCACCCATAACTGGGTGCTCAGA